>JAXGGS010237517.1:0-15448 GCA_035585475.1 Armandia brevis | reverse complement strand
CGCCACCTTTATACCGTGCCGTGCCCACGCAAGTCGCGCCAAATTGCGCCGTTCACCGAGATCTCAATCGGGAATCTTGGTCGGCCAATTGGGTCACGGTCAACGAGTATTTCACGGAAGTCGCACCGCGCCACCGGACTTATTCCGCGGTGGTCGTTCCGTGCTTCTGGCACACATCTCGGTCGCACTACGCACTCCCAACAGTCAGCATGCCAACTGGGTTGACAGCTGCCAATCAATAAGATGAGTGGCTGAGTTGTACTCAACTGAGTACAGTCATCAGCCGCGCATCTTACACTGGTGATTGTGGATATCTCTGCTCAAGGTCTCAGGTTTGATGCAGGTCTAATTCAACTACCAAGGCAAACTTATAAAAAGCTATGGAATATGATACAGGGAAACCTAATGTCTGAGTGATTACTATGACTAACAAAGAACCCAATTAACCAACATGGTATGGAAATATAGTTAAACATCACTCTTTGACGACTTCATGTCCTTGTGATTATAGGAATAAATAGAAAATCCAATTAACCTACATGGTATAGAAATATGGTAAACCATCACTCCTTAACGACTTCATGTGCTTGTGATTACTAGAATAAATTCTTCGATCTGCCATGACACCCCTAGGTAATTAGTACCAACAAATTGCCTTGATTTGAACAATATTCTTCATTAGGAACTAGAGAATGTAAATATATATGCTCATGGGGGCAAGAAAGTTAAATTCAAGGACCCAGGTCAACCAATTAAAAGGCCATATAATGTGATACAGGCAAACCTAATGTGCATGTGATAACAATTTTTTTTTAGAAAAACCCAATTACCCTGCATGGTATATAACAATTGTACAACATCTCCCATGAATGACTGAATTAGGTCAAATAAGCATTTCATTTATTCAAAGTAATAGTATCAGCTGCATCGAAACAGTTCATGATAATGGGGGGAAATAAAATTGAAGTTCAGGAAAAGGAGAAATTTGAACGCCAACCTTCAGTTTACAACCGGGAACCATGTTTATTGTTTGCAATTATTATCATCGGTGTTGTAGTTCTTGGAATTGGAATGGGATGGGCCATCATTGGGTTTGCAGGTAGCAATGGTGGTCTATCATATTATTGATCAATTTGTTTATTACTGAAATTACTGTTATTTTACTTTCAATCAACTATACCCACTTTTGACACCAGTGCTATTTCAGACATGGGTTACTCAAACCTGAGATATGATGCGGACAATCCCAACACTGCTGGATCCACATTGAATCCAGAAGATATAACACACAGCCCAACAATGGATACTCAGGTATATGGTCTTCTTCCAGCATATATCAAATGGTGGTGGTTTGACTGACCTATCCCCGTGGGGTCTTCAGTATAACTTATATACTTATACAAAGCCAACAATGTTGGTCCATTAATTTGAAAGGCAAAGCCAACAGCCATATGTTGGTCCATTAATCTGAAAGGCAAAGCCAACAGCCATATGTTGGTCCATTAATCTGAAAGGCAAAGCCAACAGCCTTAGGTTTGTTAATCATCTACCTGAATTGCTATCTTAAACGCCCTGGGATCGACAATGCCGAATAAGTATCCCATGTGTTAAGCAGGCGGGATGTCAGTTGTTTTGTTATATTACTAAATCACTGAGGGACGTCTGTAGAGCATAACATTCCACACCGGCGTTTCAAGGGGCCACACAAATAGTACTTTAGTCCCCTCTGCCAATTGTTTGTCGTTCCAGCCACTACATTAGACATAGTTTAACGGCTTGTTGGCTAGATCAACAATTTTATTTTCATATATATAAATGAATATTGGGAAAATCGCAATCTAGACTTGTAGATCCCAATAACCCAAATGACGTTAAGTGTTGTAGCTTTGACAGTTCCTGAAATGATAAGGGTATCTGAGAATCGGGGTAAAGGAAGAAAACATACAAATGTTTTGGTTAGCGCAACAACTAAGTTTTTATTAGTGACTAAAAATTTGAGGATGACGTTGCATTTTGCCACGATGATTGAGACCCGCAAAAAAACATAAATATTCTATACCTGCAATTTTTTTAACAACTGCCCGTAACGCTTATCGCTCTCGGAACTCTCTCATCCCGTATCTCTAACCACCATGCTCTGTCGTTTGCCGGGAACTTGTTTGGCTCTGACTCCATAGCTAGCACATGTTATTAATAGGTTATTCGTTGATAATTATTGAGCACTTACTAATTCAAGGCCCATTTCAATAGTTTTTGCTTTACACTGTGGCAAATAAGACGACCTTTTAACATTTTCATATTCTTGATATTTCAGGTTGATCATATGACAGACTTTGAGATGTTGAAGAATCGTCTAATTGTTGTGGAAATCAAAGCAGCCAGGACTGAAGTTGATGCTGCTGCTGCCAAAATTAAGGCCAATAGAGCTATAAGTGGAGCTGTAGAAGCACAAAATGAGGCAGCTGCAGCCAAAATTGAAGCTACTGCTGCTACAAGTGTAGCTGATGAAGCTAAAACTGAAGCCAATGCAGCTCAAATTGATGCTGCTGCAGCCAAAATTGAAGCTACTGCTGCTAAAAGTCAAGCCAATGCAGCTCAAATTGATTCTGGTGCAGCCAAGAGTGAAGCCAATGCAGCTCAAATTGAGGCTGCTGCAGCTAAGAGTGAAGCCAGTGCAGCTCAAATTGAGGCTGCTGCAGCTAAAATGGAAGCAGATGAAGCTAAAAGTGAGGCTGATGCTGCCAGAAATGAATCCATTGCAGCTAAAAGGGAAGCTGATGAAGCTAAAAATGCAGCCAATGCAGCTCAAATTGAGGCTACTGCAGCCAAAGCAGAAGCTGCAGCTGCTCAATTTGAGGCCTCAACAGCTAAAATTGAGGCTGATGCAGCAAAAAGTGAAGCCGATGCAGCTAAAAATGAATCCACTGCAGCTCAAATTGAGGCCGCTGCAGCTAAGAGTGAAGCCGCAGCAGCTAAGATTGAGGCCCTGAATGCCTCTTATAAAGCTTATGATGCAATTACAAAAGCAGACATTTTACAGGTGGAGCTCTACGAATGGATTGCCAATTCAAGTGCAAAAGAAGGTGGGTGAATGATAGAATGATAAGATCACAAGATAATTCCAAAAACCCATTTAAATATCTGGAATTATACCTCAAGTAAGCTCTTGAAGACTAAAAAGGTTAACTGTTAACGAAGTTTATGTAAGAATGAACAATGCTCACAATATGTGAGTGAATAGTACTAATTAATATTTATCGTTTGTTATGTTACCGGTTTCTTTTAAACATATGAAATTGTTTACCATAGACAAATATTCGGCCTCAACTTCAACCTATGTCCACTGGGGCAGAACAACATGTGATGTTAATGGCACTTACCTTGTCTATACAGGTGAGATTAAAATATATATCTTAAATAATCCATTAAGAATGTATGAATACACTGCATTTGAAAAATATCATTCTTCATTAAATGATTAATCTAATGGTGTCCAAATAACAAGGTTAACATGTGTCTACAAATGTAGGTCTATAAAACAGTTCCAGTTCCACCAGCTGGTATCCGTGTTAATGGATATGATGGCCGATACTACGAAACACTCTGAGTTTATTTCATAATCCCCAGGCATATCGAATATAAGCTTTACACGAATAACTATGATATCCCAATTAACCTGGTTATATTAGTTATCAACTGCTGTCACAACTGTACTAGGACATTGTTTACTCTAAATTTGTCAGGTTTTGCTGGAGGGGCCTGGTACACTGATGGGTCTGCTGCTAACTATGTCTGTCTGACCGATGAGCCGACTTGGGAGCATGACAGTCTCGGAAATGGACCAGATTATGGAAGGATCTATGGGGGGGAATTTCAATTGAACTATGATTGGCCTTTTAAGACAGACAATGTTGATGGGTAAATACAATGTGGTTTTAACATGTTTGCTGACTGAATTGTAAACATTTGAATTAATTGTCTCTCATGCTAAATTTTGGCAGCCAATAGCGTACACATGGCTTTCAGAACGAGGCCCTAGGCCAACTAATATATAGCTTTTGGGTGCAAGAAACTTGTTACTGATTTTTGAAATGATTTGATGACTCATTCGGCAACCTTCTAAAAATTGTGTGCACCACCATGAATGAAGTGATAATATTCATTATGGTCATGCTTTAGGAGGCACAATGGTGCACAATTCTTAATCTGGGAGTGGGCCTATAATTTTGGAGTGTTGAAAGCTTACATTGTACTCTAGAATATAAGCATCTGATCGCCATGATAAAGACATAGAGCTTTCAAAAGAGGACCAATGTGAATGTCTAAAAAACAACAAATGTGTTGATTACTGTACAAGAAGCGTATAATTCATGAGCAGAGCTAATCCCATGTTTTGTGGATGTACATTTATTCAGAAACAATGAAAGTTAAATGTGCCAAACCGGTCTAATTGACAACACCCATAGTTTATTATTTGTTAGTGACACTGATCTGTGGATCGCATTTTAATAGGATCCTAGTAGAACATTTGCCAGCTAGCAAGGAATTTTATTACACAGAATTGTGCAGCTATAGTTGATTCTTGAAAGTCACGCCCCTCCCAAAGCAAATAGGGACACTAAATCCCAATCAGTATTTCATAGCTGACCCCACAGAAGATACCTTACATTTCCTCACATAATTTTAATAAACTATTAAATTTATAACAGGGGTCTTCATCAGCAAGACGTCCCCTGTGCTGTATGTGAGACTGAAGGAAGAGGCTCGAATCTAATGATACCAGGTACTCAAGTCTGTCCTCCCGGATGGACACATGAGTATAAAGGTCATCTTATGTCTGGCAAGTATGATTCAAAGAGAACTGAATATATTTGCGTAGATGAAAGCCCTGAAGTTATTCCGAACGGAGGAGGAAACACTAATGGAGCACTGTTTTACTATGTTCGAGCCGGTTGTGGAGCTCTTCCATGCCCTCCTTATGAGAATAATAGAGAAGTGACTTGTGTCGTTTGCACAAAGTAAAGCTTATGAAATATATTTTTTTAGCTCCGATAAAATGTGAGTGCTACTTATTTATGTTTGTTAGTTTTACACAAAAATTGTGAATATTACTATCATTAATATCCGATGTGCCAAAACCCATTTAGCAGGTGGGACAAACAATCAATACTTGCTTAGATATTACTTGATAATCCACAATATTAGGATGTTCACCCATACATAATAACATTTCATATGAACGCCGCCTTAATTTATGAAGAGGAATTATCGTTTTTCATCTCATGCCTATATATGGGGCAACTAGCCTTAATATGATAACTAGCTCTATTGATATAATACCATTAAAAATTGTGGGGAAAACGGAAACAGCTTAAAATTGTATTCACCTTAATTACTTTAGAATACAAACGAGGACAAATGAACACTTATTAAAGACAATCTTTTCACACCAGATAGGTAATGGTAAGTTTTAGTTCTCTGTGAGAAAATATGGACTGCTCATGTTGAATAAAAAGGTTAGGGTGAATCATACACAGTTCGCCTTACACATTTACAATATGTTTGTTGTTTCTACTATAGTTATGAAATTGTTGGCCACGTCCATTTGCGTCATTTTCATCAAATATTCAAAGTTAACCAAATCTGTATTTGGTCAGTTACCTGACATTTCTGAAATAAAAGCAGGTGATTCGCTCAGGGTGCTGTATTTTGCCTGCTTGTACTTGTTATATGGGTTTTGTCCCCGGAGCCAAATTTACATGAGTGGTGCGCTTTTAGAGCCTGATGAACATTAGTGGTTCTGCCTCTAGGGCTCTTTTTATGAGTGGGTTTGTGACTTGGACTTAATGTACATGAGTGGGTCTTTTTTGAAGAATCCAATTAACATGAGGGTACTCTTTTGTCATATAGGAATATATTTAATGAGATTGGCATGATATGGTCTAATTTCAACACTCGATTTTTATGGCTGCTTGATTATTTCATACTCACCAGGCATATCAAATATAGGCTTTACACAAATAATTATGATATCCCAATTGATCTGCATCGTATAGAAATATAGAAAAACATGTGCTTATGATTACAAAAAAATAAATATCTCAATTAACCTACATGTTATAGAAATCAAAGTTCAAAGTAGCCCATTGCTAGAATTTACACGTGTGAATCAAATAAATCTCCAATGACACCCCACAATAATTAGTAGCATATAATTGCCTCAATTTGAAAAATATTCCTCATTAGGAGCTTAAAAATTTGGATATGTATACTCTTGGGGGGCAAGAAAGTCAAATTCAAGAACCAAGGCCAACCAATTAAAAAGCCATATGATATGATACAGGCATACCTGAGTACCCCAATTAACTTACATGGTATATAACGATAGTAAAACATAGAAACATAAGAAGGTGACACTTATTTTGTGTATTGATTCAATAATTGTAATAATGATAATGATATATATGTGACAGCCCTGTGGCAATCAGTATTTAATGATACCCTGTGTAATATCATTCCTCATTATGAGCTGGTGATTGTGGATATATATGCTCAAGGTGTCACGATCGTTGAAGGTCTAATTCAACTACCAAGACAAACTTTTAGAAGGCTATAGAATAGGATACAGGGAAACCTAATATGTGAGTAAGTACTATGATTAACAGCAAATCAGTAAGGCTATAGAATAGGATACAGGGAAACCTAATATGTGAGTAAGTACTATGATTAACAACAAATCTCAACTAACGCACATATTATAGAAAAACACATATTGTAAAACATCATTTCTGGTTGACTGAAGAGTTCAAATGTCCTATTCATTTATTGCAATTTAAAGTAATAGCGGCATTAAAACAGTGTCTGATAATGGGAGGAAACAGAATTCAAGTACAGGAAAGGGACATATCTGAACCCAAACGTTCAGTCTGTAACCGAGAATCCATTTTACTTCTGACAATGTTCGTAATAGGAGTCATTTTTCATCAAGCCGAACCAATTTGGGCCCCATTGCTATTTCAGACACGGGAAACTCTAACCCGACAGAAGATAATTCAGAGGATGCAGACAATCAGGTATTTGAGGGACCACTCTTCATTCGCCTTCTATTGAAAAGGGGTGGTTTGACCGACCTTTCATTGGTTTACACTTATATAGAATGTAATGTAATGCTAAATGTCATACGCTTGTCGGTGCATTTAGCCCAAGTGCTAATCATCAACATGATCATGATCGGCTGCATGATCAACAATACAGAACCACATGTGTTCAGTGGACGGGTACTCTGTTTTTTAGTTGTATAACACAGAGCATTTTGGTAGAATACAGCATTCTGTGCTGGCAATACTAGGGCTGCCGAAGAGGCATTTTAGTATTTACTGCCAACAATTCCTTTTTTAATATTTTCGTCAGGTTAACACTATTATTATACACATTAATGCATGGAGTAAGTCCCAATCCAGACTCAGACTATGATATCTCAGATGATATCATAATATGTAAAGGTTACAATCAATCTTTGATAATCATTGAACATGTATTCGTTAAAACCCTTCTTTAATGGTTTTATGCTTCCATACTGTGGCCAATTTGGCAGCTTGAACAATTCTTATTTTACTTGATATTTTAAGCAAATCACAATACAGACTTTGAGCTTGAGCTTATGAATCGTGTTATTGTTGTTGAAATCAAAGCAGCCACTGCTGTAAGTGAGGCTAAGGCTGCCAAAAGTGAGGCCAATGCAGCTAAAACTGAAGCAAGCGCAGCTAAAATGGAATCCACTGCGGCTAAAAGTGAGGCTGTTGTATCTAGAATTGCATCCACTGCACCTACAAGTAAGTCCGATGCAACTAAAGAAGAGTCACTTGCAGCTCAAATTGAGTCCGCAGCAGCTAAAATAGTGGTCAATGCGTTGAAAGAACAGTCACTTGCAGCCGAAATTGAGGCCGCAGCAGCAAATGTTCAAGCTGCAGCAGCCGGTATTGAGTCCACTGCTGCTCAGAGTGAAGCCAAAGCAGCTAAGAGTGTGGCCCTGAATGCCACTGATAGAGCTAATGACGCAATTACAAAAGCAGATACATTACAGGTGGAGTGGATGGCCAATTCAAGTGCAATTCAAGAAGGTGGGTAAATGATAAAATTATTAGATTACAAGACAATTCCACAAAACACATTTGAATATCTGGAATTAAACTTCAAATAAGAAAAAATATAAAAAGTTGACCCAAAATGTTTTGGTTAAATCTCAACAAAGAGGTATGTTTATGAAATTAAATCTTTGCCACAACTCAGATTTATGTAAGAATGAACAATGCTCTTATATGTAAGTGAATGATTCTAATAGACATGTTTGTTTGTTATGGTTTCTATTTCTTTTTAATGTATGAAATTGTTGTGATGTGATGTTAACGGGACTTACCTGGTCTATGCAGGTGAGATAAAAATAGTGGGGTTAAATAATCCAAATTGGAATATATTAACCACAAATGCAATACATCATTATACATGATATGACTGATACAATGTAGTTCATTATGACTTGGTATGTGATCTGAGGCGGGTCAATTATGTACTCAGATTTAGTACTATGTGTTTCTACAAAGTGGTTCAAGTATCACCATAAGGAATTTATGGTGAGAGATATAATGCAGCTATCTAGGCTGGTCCTGCTCAACAAGAATTATATTAGTTATTAACTGTTTACTTTATATATTTTAGGTTTTGCAGGAGGGGCTTGGTACTCAGATGGGTCTGCTGCTAACTATGTCTGTCTGACCGATGAGCCCACCTGGGAACATGACAGTCTCGGAAATGGACCATACTATGGAAGAATCTATGGAGCGGAAAATAAATTTGACTATGATTGGCCTTATAAGACAGACAATGTTGATGGGCGAATACAATTTGGTTTCAACATGTTTGCTGACTGAATTTTAAACATTTGAAATTAATTGTCTGTACCTCATGCTATAATTTGGCAGCCAATTGTATACACTGATCTATATATTGAAATTTAATAGAATCCTAGTAGGAATTTGTATAACACAGATTTGTGTTGTCTTGAAAAGTAACGCCCCTCCCAAAGCAAACAGTATTTCATAGCTGACCCCGAAAATGACTTACATTTCCTCACATAATTATAATAAGCAATCAAACTTATTACAGGGGTCTTTTTCAGCAAAACGTTCCCTGTGCTGTATGTGAGACTGTAGGAAGAGGATCGAATCTGATGATAACAGGATCTCAAGTCTGTCCTCCCGGATGGACACAGGAGTATAGAGGTCTTCTTATGTCTGGCAAAGAAACTAATGTTTGGCAAGATAACTGAGTATGTGTGTGTAGATGGAAGCCCTGAAGTCATTCCGGGAGGAGGAGCAAACGATAATGGAGCGCTGTTTTACTATGTTCAAGCAGTTTGTGGATCTCTACCATGCCCCCCTTATGAGAATAATAGGGACTTGTGTCGTTTGCACAAAGTAATATTTATAATATATATATACTAGCTGTTGTTACACTTGCTGTAGGTCATGATCGTAACAATGGGAAATAGTATTGGATTTAATTGGTTTCTTTTTATGATGACAAAAATAATAAGTTACCCTATGACACACTCATATCCAAGAGCTCCCCCCATCTGCAATACACACAAAGTTATCCTCTGCGCACCCATGACTTGTGAGTTTTTCCCCGGAAAGGAAGTATCAGTTATTTGCTTTTATTTTGATGTGATAACGAAAACAAATAAGACAGTTTGTTCACACCGGATTGATAACATAATTTAACAAGTGGAAACATTTGAGGTCGAATAAAAAGGGTTCGGGGTCAATCGTACTGCCCTATTGACCTACACATTTACATTATTTTTGTTGTTGTTAATCGAGTTATCGTACTCCATGCCATGTCCATTTGCGTCATATGGGCCTACGTGATCAATTTGAAGTTAACCAAATCTGGATTTTTGGAGGACTTTTCAACTGAATTGTCTCAAATGGGAGTAATCTGAAATGCGTTTTAACAAATTAATTCTCCCGTTCCTATATTCAGTAATATTATCTATATCGCCTACATCATTAAATAAATGACTGGGAATTTTCGAACTAACTCAGATGATGAGAAATGCATGTCAAAGCTGACCAGTATTACTCTGGATATATATTGCATTCCCTAAACCTGCGTATGGTATAAACTTTATAACTTTACTAGCTACTTAAGTTTGAGGCGATTAAAAACGACTACTTTTTCTCTAAATTCCTAGACGTCATGATGATGGGAAGACAACAAGATTAATTAATTTGCATTAAAAAAGTAAGATGAAACTTTGTCATTGTCTAATATTCACACTTGACATAACTGACGTCCCACTTAAATATGCTGAAGTCACAGAAAGATACGCTGACGTAATACTGCCGTTCTCATCTTCATGCTTCGCCAGAGAAACCCTTTTTGAGCAGGCATCTGTACGAGTGTCTCTATGCCTGTATCGCCATTGGCGACGTGCAGTACAGCCCAGCCCAAACAATCGCCCAAAGAACCATGATGTTCCTGCGGGACCACCCTGGAGAATACGCTTGTGTTACCATGGCGTTTATTAACATATGGTTGATTGTCTAACAGCCCCTGCTGGTGCTGAGTATAGCCGTCAATGCAACGGTTTTGGTGATTAACAAATGACATGTGGGAGATTTGGTTGGAAGCTGCCATCCTTTGTAGTTTGCGTTCCACTAATTATCGGTGTCCTTGCATTATCAGTTGGTGTGTTTTGGCCTTCCATTTTTGGTCGTTTATAAAGCATATGCATCTTTAATAGCTCTTTGAAATGTATTTCAACAGTTAACATTGTATCACTTGTCAGATACCTCAGACCTATTCTATGATATGAATGTAACCAGACTCTATAGATGTAGCTTTTTCCGTCGGTAAAATTGTCATGAATAAAGTCCCCTATACTTAGCATGATTTGCCAAATAACACCAAAAGAGGTCGGCGTTAGGCCTATGTATTTTATTTGATGATACATATAATGCACAATAGGTTGGAGTCTGTTCACTTTCAGAACGGTATTGAGAATCTTGGAGTTCTAAAACAAATAAATTGGTTAGGTTCTTATCTCGAAAACAATGACATTCTGAGGATATTTTGGATTAATATGGTTTGACCTTTTTTTTCAACATTTTTAGTCGGATATGTTAGTTCCGTGATCGAGGGGGCTTGTGACATATATCTATCAATAAATTTGATACAACATAGACTGATTAAAGAAAGATACCATGATATATCAAAATGTTAGATTTGGAAGTTCAGTTAGTATAGACTAAGATTTAAAAAGCTGCATTGTTTCTAGAGAACTTGATAGTGAATGTTGTTCTATCAGGCATGGCAAAAGCACTATTTGAAAACTTTTAAAAATTTCAGTTTATAAACATCTCTTGTGTAAGCATGAAAAAGCGTACAATCCTAACTATAATTCCCATGCTTATACTGGCAGTAACCATCAGTTTGATTCTGGTATTCACAATTAACTGGAAATATGAAGGCAGGGAGAATACAAGTGAAATATATAGGCCTTCTGCCGAAATTAATGTATCTGATTTAATATATTCGACTTTTCTGATTCAAACATCATCATACACCACAGCAGCAATCGACTTCTGTCCGGTTAATGATGGTAATGGTTCAAATTTATTAGCAATTCAATATCAATATTAATGATGGGAGCAGACTTTAAAGTAATATAATTAATGTCGGGCATTTATTCACCAACAGCTCAGAATGTGTTATGGTGTATCGGTAAATAATTTGCATCTTCCCTCTTACATTGTATTGTTACATTAACAATGATTTGCCTACTTTACTAGAATGATTTGTTCTAACAAAAATTATATTTTAGTTTTCATCAACTGGATCTTACCTAAAACATTCTATCATCACTTTAATTTAGGCCTGTCAGATAGCTTGCTGCCAACAGTATTCAAATGGCAGTTGTTGGAGTCTTGTCCGCGTTATACCAGACATTATAAACATAACAAAGAATGTGCCAAATCAGATCATAATACGACCAATGAATGTCATTACAGATGGTTTTCAGCTAATCATTGTGGAAATGAAGACCCTTGGATACAGGTAAGTAAACATTTGCCCGCAACATGGTTACCCATTGGTTATGGAGATGTCATACCTTATTAATTCTAGAGCCTAGCATCAGCCCACAGCTCTTTATGCTAAAGGAAAAGTGGTATATGGTCAAGATATATTTGCTACCTACCTCAAACCATTCTTAAAATTCCTTCTGGGAAGTTGAATTTAACATTGTTATCTGGTACTACGTAATTAATGAGTCTTCAAATAAGCTAACATTTCAAGCAGTGTGCCAGAACAACAGTATGAAATGGACCAAGTGTGAGATATTTAAGAAAAATGTTAACTTTACTTGCTATTCTAATATATAATATTCACATTATACATCTCATGGTTTGACTGAGGTAAGATGTGCCGCTGATGACCCACTCACTTGGGAACTGATCAGTCGCAAATCTTGACAACTTTCAACACAAGTTAAACAAGAGTGCTCGACAGGATCGAGAAGTGTTGGCAATCCAACGGAATGACAAACACGTCACTGGAGTAATCGGATGACAAGGTGCAGCTTCCAGGAACTACCTGTTGACCGCGACATGATTGTCTGACCGAGAAAAAATTTGTGAATCTCGGAGAGCAGCACCATGCATGCAGGCATAGGTCAGGTATAAATATGTCACACCCCCACCCATGCGGCACATAGTAGTTGACCCATAACTTGTCTGATATTATGTACCAACGTACTAAATAAACATGGAGAAATTGAAATTGATCAATTTGGTGGTAACCAACCACTGACAGGGATGGTTGACGAAGCCGTTTAATGATTGATTTACAGTATCAACCAACAGACTATGGATGTCACCAACGCAAACCTCTTGACTACATACGCCAAATTTACAGGGATGTGTGCTTGGTCTATGACGGATGCCACCCGAACATGGAAAGTCAAGGCAGGGTTGTGGGGAGATCTAGGACAGCCTGGTAAGATCAGAGTGGCGCAACGCATGGTGGCAAGAGCCATCCGGAAGTGGCTAGAAGATAATAACACCACTTACCGACCTGATGATTTGGATCCGGCAAATGTTTTTGAGACAAAGAACACACCTTGGGTAAATGTGGTGGCTCACATGACTCAGGCTTTTCTCAGTATTGATGAGAAATAGTATGTGAGGGCAAGGCTAGATTCGATCAAACAAGCCTCGGATGCAATACAAAATCACAAATTCACTGGTTCTGTGGGATTGCTGATATTACCTATCCCATGCTGCTAAATAGACAGACATATGCAAAATTGGTCAAGTAAGGGTTGCAAAACTATGCTATTGGAATCTACCTTTCCCACTTTGCCAATATGATAGTGGACAAACATCCCCCATTCACAATGCTGGTGGACGCCACAAGGATTTGGAAGTACAGACCACCCCGGAAAATATAGAAATTTTATGAAAATATGAAATTTTGTGCAGTATGAAACTTTCAATTATTAAATGTGAAGTCAGGCCAAAAATTATACAGCCACCTACAGCAGCTACACAAAGGTGGTCAGGTATGGCTGAAAGAGCAGGTACGGGGGTCACACACTACTAGATGGGATCCCTAATATTGCATAACTCAAGTTCCAGGGTAAATAGTATGACGAGAGACAATAGTGCATTGCAAGAAGGTAAAACTGGCAGACCTTGACACAGCATGGGATAGAATTGCGCCCAATGGCAAACCTGCAGTGCCACCATCACCATAACTACAACCTCAGACTGCAACCAGCCAGACCAAGCCCAACCAAACTTTATAATAGATAGGATACCAATCAAGAGATTGAGAAATGAGAAATACACGAGAAGCAGCACCCTTAGGGGTAGAACTAGACAGTTTACTCTAGTTAGTAACAAGAATCGAAATGCAGTATAGTTTGCTGTCATATTATTGCTGATGGAAATGGTGTCCTCTAATAAAATAAGTGTAAATCATTTGACCAATGGTTTGTCCATTACCAAGATGGACAGGGTTAAATTGATGGATGGTTATCGGCCAGTCGTTATGGTTATGCAGGGTCATGAATTTGAGACATTCTTGGACGAAGAGATGAGCAAACTAGCATCGGCTTTTGGATGTGTCACACATCTTGCCAAGACTCTCTTGCCAATTCCATCACACTCCGAACGAAGTAATTAAGTGATATTTTGAAGAATGATGAGGGGTATAATTATGGTTTGTTCATTATGGGAGGTTGACTACTGGGGGAAATAATTGGGGTAGCTTCCTCAGGTGAGATCGAGTAGTTTATTAAGGGTTCGCTATAATCTAGATGCTTAAACAACAAGTAGTGACATTGGCTGCTGTGGTCAACCAAATGGTGCTGGAAGAGAACAAAACCTGTGAATACATCTGGGACCACTCCTGCAAGTTTGACCTTTTGCAAGACAAATTGAAAATATTGTACAAGAACAAAGATAATTCTGACGGCCAACTTACACACTGTAGAGCAGACAGTATTACTGACTGACATGGTGACAATAATTGAGAGACACCATATGATCCATGAGAACATGGTCAGTTGCAACACAAACAGAGAACACATCTAAATGGATGACCGATGGCATCTGATGGAGAGTATCATGCCAAGAGAGGTGCTGGAGAGCGTGGGACACAATCCAGCACCAAAGGGCAACTGGTTTGGGCTGTTGTTCCATGATTTCATTGGGTACACAGAAAACTGTTGAAATGCGGGGAGAGGTTCGAGGACCCAACTGAGACAAGTTCTGTAGCAGTTGGAACTAACAGCCATGTAATAAATCCCTAGAAATTTGTTGAAAGTGAAATTCAAGTCTGACAGCTGCCAAATACAAGGAAGCGGCAGGTGGGTTCTGGAGAATGTGGAGAACATAAGGAAATTTGTGAGCTCTCTGATGAAACACTTGTCAGCTGTTAGAACATCAGAAATGCCGGAATATCACCTGATTGAGCGCTACTCTATGATCAAACTCCATCTGTTGAAAGGCATTGATATTGAGAAGATAGAAGTAGCCCCAATAATGCCATGACTATTTGTAGCCTCTCATCCTTCAATAGAAAGGGTCGCCAATAGCTCGGATCGAACCCCTATTCATAGACCAAAACTTCTCTATGATGAAGTGCTCTAACCTCCTGGCAAAGAAGGTTATTTGTTAATGGAAAATATGCTGCGCTCCCAATTGCTTTTCCATCTATTATATTATGCTCATCCATTGTTGCACAACAAAATCCTTAGTGACGGCTGTACTGCAGCAAACATATTTTGAATATTTCCACATGTTTTTACTTTTATGGCCGATTTGTTCAGAAGCCAAAAGTATTCAAAACATTCATTAAACTTAATTTTAACAACAGCTGTGAG
>JAXGGS010237295.1:0-13407 GCA_035585475.1 Armandia brevis | reverse complement strand
CTTGACTACAATTATACATGATAAATCACAAAATGCCTGCAGAGCACCAGGAAGATCGATCAATACTTGCAAATCACCAAGTAAAGATACATTGAAGCCATGATTCTGAAGAGATGGACATGAATTTTGCCATCAATCACTGTAACCTAATCATCCATTGATTCAATTTGATTCGTTGGACACCATTATAATCAATCAATCATCATTTCGATTATTCACGCTCCTTTTTACGTTGATTTGATTCAATTTGATTCGTTTGACACCATTATAATCAATCAATCATCATTTCGATTATTCACGCTCCTTTTTGCGTTGATTTGCAGAGTAAGAAGCAAAAGCCTGAAGCCCGTATGAAAATAACCAAACCTGTGATCGTTATGTTCGCTTCACTAGTGGCGGATCCAGCTCTGTTAGTGGCTGTAATTTGTATCTGACCCGATTGTTCTATATCACACTCCAGCAGGGTTAACGTGCACGTGGTACCGGCTCTCTCCACTCTCACCCTATCACCAGGAGAGAGTGGGGTGGAGTTATGGTACCACTGCACATCAGGGGAGGGTTTACCATACACCTGTGCCACAAACTGAGCATCTTTCTTTTCCGTGATCTCTACATTCCTTGGCTTTGTTACCTGTGGCTTTTCTAACATCTCTGCCAAAGCATAACAAAACATATTTATTTTACATTAAAAAATTGGAAGTTCGCTCATCTTATCTTTACACATGAATACACAACTTAGCAATCGGTATTAAACAAGATCGAACTGTTTAATAAATGGTTCATAAATGTTCTAATAACCTAGTACAATGAGCTTGCAGTCTGTTGTTTCTTTGCCTATCCTATTAGAAGCAACGGCTGTGATGTTCTTGGCATCTTCAGGAATACATTGTTTAAATGTCAAGCTGTAGATGTTTCCTTCTTCGCGTTCAATAAACAATCTTTCTGTTGGTTTCAACTTCATCCCATCGCTGAACCATTCTAATTCCGGTTCTGGCTTTCCTGTGACGATTGTTTTGAATATGGCAGTTCCTCCTTCTCTGATCTCAAGATCATCCATGGGAGATAACAGTGGTTTCATTACGTCCTCTATCAACAATAATGTACAAACAGTTTAAAACATATGCCTTTGATTATATCATGATGCCTTTTAATACGAAAAGATGAAAATTGTACTATTTGATTGATAATGACCTTTAACTATGAGCTGTGCTTCCACTACAATCTCTCCTGCTTTGTTGAGTCCACTGACATTGACTGGCCCTGTCATTGGTATCTTGCAATCTTTGAAAGTGAGTGTATGCAGGTCACCTTCAGTCTCCAGTATGACATTATCAGATGGTTTTAACTGCTTCCCACTAAGATACCAAGTGACCTTGGGATATGGGATTCCATGTGCTTCACTTTCAAACACCGCATCTTGTCCTTCGACAATTTCTACGTCATGGGGCCATGTTAAAGTGGGAACATCCAATATTTCTGCGACACAAGTAATAACAAATATATTTGACCTTCCTGTTTTCCATAGCTCATCATAACCAAATAATGAATGCTTATAATTGAAGTCACATAACATATTAAGCAATCACCTTTTACTGTAAGAACAGATTCTACAGAGCATGTTCCAGCCCTGTTTGTGGCAACTGCTTTAATATTGCCCGACTCTCCTAATTGGCGGTTCCTCAGTAGGACGCTGTGGTTCACACCGTCCGCCCTGATCTCAACCTTATCACTAGGGCGGAGTTTACTGGATCCGTGGAACCATTCAACAGTCGGAAGCGGTTTTCCAGCTGTAGTTGTTCGTATTATGGCATTTTCCTTCTCAAATATGGTCACATCCTCAGGTTGTGTCAATGTTGGCTCGATAAGTTTCTCTGTTTTAAAACCAGTACATTTCGTTACTATACCAATATTCTAAGGTATGATGAAATTTATATTTAAAAACCCCACTAAATGAAAGTAACCCCAAATATAAATGTATTAACCTTTAACTGTGACGACAGTGTTTTGAGATGCCTCGCCGGCCTTGTTCGTGGCTTTAACCTCGATGTTAATGTTCTGATCTCCAGCACCGGTCTTTATAATCAGGGTGTGGCGATCCCCTTCATGATATATGTTCACAGATTCGGATTCCTGGAATCTTTCATGCGTGTCAGCTCGGTACCACTCTACCTCTGGAGGGGGTACACCACTAGCTACCGTTCTAAGTGTAGCAGTTTGGTGCTCAAGTATCTCGACATTACTAGGTTTGGTGAGAGTGGGGGCCTTGGCTATTTCTAAAATCAAATCATATTGTGATGGTACTTGGCGTCTTGAAAATATGTGAATCGGCTGAACAAATTTACATTGGATTATACAATTAACAAGTACCTTTAACAAGAAGATTGCTTTCTGATGACAAAGTTCCTACTTTATTAGTAGCAACCACAGTGATAGTGCCCGTGTCTTCCAAGCTGCATTCCCGAAGTGTGAGCCTGTATGTATCTCCATCATTGTCTATGTACACTTTGTTGTTGGTTTTGAGCTTAGCAAACCCATGATACCATTCCACATTAGGTTGGGGCTTACCGGAGATACGTGTAACAAAGGTGCTATCCTCACTCTCCCATATTTCCTTGTCATCAAGTTCAGTTAGCGAGGGCTCAATCAATAACTCTATGGTTTATCAAAGCAAATCAATAAATAATCACCAATCGTAGAATATAGCCTCAAACTTAGACATTGCAATAATAACATTTAACCAAATGACACACCTTTCACAATAAGTGTGGCTTCCCTGGTGAGCTCGCCAGCTTTGTTAGTGGCTTTGATTCGGATGGGACCAGTTTGATGTACCTCACATGATCGCAGCAGCAAGGTGTGATGTTCTCCATCCTTCTGCATGCTTACATTATCAGACGGAAGCAGGAGGGTGGTTCCACTGAACCACTCAACGTAGGGTTCAGGTATGCCACGCGCTTGCACTTCAAATATTGCATCATCCTTCTCTATGATTGTTACACTGTCCGGCTGAGACAAACTGGGCTCCTCCATAATTTCTAAACATCATCAAAAGGTTTATACAAGTAACTATATCATAGCACTGCTGCTTTCTATACTGTTATATGATCTTCGGTTCAGTTGTATACCTTTGACAAGCAGAGAAGATTCCACAGTGCAAGTACCAGCTTTATTAGAAGCTACGGCACATATGGTTCCAGACTGCTCAACAGAACAGTCTCTGAGCAGTAAAGTGTGCAGATTTCCACTTGTGTCTATCTTCACACCATCACCATGCCTTAGTTTGGTGAAGCCATGGAACCATTCCACTGTTGGCTCGGGCTTGCCAGTGGCCTGGGTTTCAAAGGAAACACTCTCATGCTCAACGATAACCTTGTCCGCAATCTCGGTCAGGGTTGGAACAATAAGTTTCTCTGTCAAATCAAATTATATCAATGACCATAATGTATACTACAAAATTAATTTTCAAAAATTGGGCGGAGAAATTACGTGGTCTTATTAATTTGCTAACCTTTGACCATCAGGTTTGCTTCCTGTGTTAGGTCGCCTACTTTATTAGAGGCTGTAACCCTGATGGTTCCCGTCTGCTCTACCTCACAGTCCCACAGTATCAACCTAAACGTGTCACCGACATTCTCTATTCTCACCCTCTCAGAAGCCTTGAGAGGAAGACTACCGCTGAACCAAGTGATCTCAGGCTCAGGTTTACCATACGCGCGGATCTCGAAGCTGGCTTTTTCTTTCTCCATAATCTCAACATCAGCTGGCTTACTCAGTGTGGGTTCTTCTGTTCTCTCTATATATGCAACCAGTATGTGTTAAAGCCGTGTTTAAAAGCAATGCTTAAGTGCACTAGATACATATGTGGTTACTGCAAAAAATATTTTGTTCACCTTTGACGAGGAGATTAGTATCCTCAGATACTTTGCCACCTTTGTTGTAGGCCACAATCGTGATGGTCCCAGTCTCATCCAGGGCACATTCTCTGAGAGTAAGTCTGTGCACATCATGTGAGCTTTCTATGATCACATTTCCGGATGGCTTCAGTTTTTTCAAGCCATGGAACCATTCCACCTGTGGCAGAGGCTTGCCAGCCACAGTAGCCACAAAACTAGCATCCTCATGCTCCCAGATCTCACAATCATCTGGTCTGGTAACATTGGGTTTAATGATCTCCTCTGTGGAGTTTAAATAAATATGCATATAGACTTTAATACATCCTCATAGCCTGGAATTTCTTTTGATTCAATCAAGTCTAAAATATGTTTTAATACCTCTGACATTAAGATATGCCTCCTGGACAACCTTTCCAACTTTGTTGATGGCAGTAACTTTTATTGGACCAGTTTCGTCTACCTGACACTGATTGATAATCAGTCTATGCGTGTCGCCATCACTCTCCTTCTGCACCTTACTAGAGGGTGTGAGCAGAGTGGAGCCACTGTACCATTCTATTGTAGGTTCAGGTATACCAGTAGATGTGGTTTCAAACACAGCATCATGCTGCTCAAGTATGTCTACGTCATAAATCTTACTCAGGGACGGTTCTTCTACGATCTCTACACAAGGTAATAATATAGACAGTCATACAGTGAATTAATAAAGGATTGATAGAACAAGTGGTTCATCGCGTAAATACTGTATTTAGGTTCACATAACATATGAAACCAATTATCATACCTTTGATAACCAAAGATGTTTCTACCGAGCAGTTACCCGCTTTACTTTGTGCTACAGCTGTAATCGTGCCCGAATCCTCGACATAACATTCCTTTATCATCAGGTAATGCCTATCACCGTCCTTCTGCATCAGAAGGTTTTCGGTGGGTTTGAGTTTTTTATACCCGTGGTACCAGTCTACATTGGGATAGGGTTTACCAGCAGCCGTTGTGACAAATGTAGCATCTTCGTTCTCAAAGATTTCAATGTCGTCAGGTTGTGTCAATGTGGGCTCAATTAAAATCTCTACAACCGCAATGACAAATAATTAAAATAATAATATTAAAACTTATCCAGCTACACTTATATTTATAATGGAAATGGACATGATTGGCCACACCTCTTTCCGCCAATTTTACCAATCCAATAAAGCAGAAATATGCTACGCATAAATCGTGTTACTTGAAATTCCAACATCGATAATCTGGATTCAAGCAAATTTTGTTTAAGCTAAAAAGAAGCATGGCCAACATGTATGTGTATCTTAACTAAGGTGCCATACCATTAACAATGAGAGTTGCCTCCTGTAGGAGTTCCCCAGCCTTGTTAACTGCTCGGACACGTATAGTCCCAGTTTCATCTAGCTGACATCTCTTTAGTAACAGTCGGTGTGTATCACCTGCTTTCTCTATGCTAACCCTGCTAGACTGCCGGTAAGGTGTTGTCCCTGACAACCACTCCACCTCAGGTTCAGGCTTTCCCTGTACCCGTACCTCAAACGAAGCATTCTCCTGCTCCATGATTTCTACATTCTTAGGCTTAGTCATGTTAGGGGTCTCCAGTATCTCTGTCAGATATACACATGAGTTGAGGTTTGTAAAGATGGAAATATACATGTATGTACTCAAAATGTGATATTAGGAATACAAACATATAAATGAATTATTTTCTATCAAAAATAAAACTAACCATTGACTCTAAGTGACGCATCGGACTCAACAGAACCGGCCTTGTTGAAAGCCACCACTCTGATGGTTCCCTGGTCACTTAATTTACAATTAGTCATGGTCAAAGTGTGACACCCTCCGTCCTGTTCTATATGTATATTTTTGTTTGGCTTCAGCTTGGTTAAGCCAAGGAACCATTCAACCGATGGTGCTGGCTTGCCAGTGACGTCAGTGGCAAAAGAAGCGTCACTTTTTTCAAATATTTCAACATCATCAGGCTGGGTCAAAGTTGGCATGATCAACCTCTCTGTAAATTTTATCAAATCATATCTTGCATTTAGTTGGTATTCATAGTGAACGTTTCTATAATGTTAGAACATATGCTGAGGACGTGTAAATGCACCTTTGACAGTAAGTCTGGCCTCTTGGCTGAGTTCACCGGCCTTGTTTGTTGCGATGACTCTTATGGGGCCTGTCTGATCCATCTGACAATCGCTCAGAATTAGCCTGTGTAGGTCTCCTTCCGTCTCAAAGACAACTCTATCAGACTCGCGAAGTGCTCGTGTACCACTGTACCACTCAACATGAGGAGGAGGAACTCCATTGGCTCTGCACTCAAAAACTGCTTCCTCATTCTCAATGATTACCAAATCTTTCGGTCTGGTCAAAGTAGGTGTTTCCAATATTTCTGATATTGAGACACGTTCGGAGTCAGTTATACACCTTGCACAGGTTGATCGTGAGTGCAAGAGGTTATACTACATTATATATTTAAAGAGGTGATATTTGATAAATAATACCTTTAACATTGAGTGATGATTCTACCGTGCAGTTGCCAGCCTTGTTCGTAGCAACAGCAGTGATGGTCCCAATATCCCCTAGGTTACACTGTTTAAGTGCTAGTGTATGCTTATCACCAGAACTTATCATCTCTATGTGTTTACTGGGTTTAAGCTTAGCAAACCCGTGATACCAATCAACACTGGGCGGTGGTTTGCCAGTGGAATTGGTGGAAAAGGCCGCATCTTCTTTTTCAAAGATCTCAACATCGTCGATCTCAGTTAGAGAGGGCTCAATCAAAATCTCTGTCAGGTTTAAAGTATATGTTGATATTTGATTGAAGGATTACACCTGTAACTGCAGTAATAATATATTAAACACGTTGGGAACGTATAGGTCATCATATGTATACCTTTTACAGTCAGTGTCGCTTCTTGTTCCATTTCCCCAGATTTGTTTGTAGCCACCACACGAATAGGGCCCGTCTGCTCTAACTCGCATGACCGAAGTAGAAGCCTGTGAGTGTTGCCATCATGCTCAAACTCCACGTTGTCTGAGTGGTGGAAAGCTTTGTTACCAGCAAACCATTCAACATCCGGGTAAGGTTTGCCACTGACGCGTGTCTCAAACACTGCGTCTTCCATCTCCATAATAGCTACACTGCGAGGCTTTGTCATGGACGGCTCCTCAAGTATTTCTAATCGTAAGGTAGTTGTATTTTACTGGATATGTAGAATTGAATCATCTCACATGTATCAATTAAGAAGTTATATACCAACTTAACTATTGCATACCTTTGACTATGAGAGCAGTATCAGCTGAATTGGACCCTGCCTTATTGAAAGCAGCTACTGTTATCGAACCAGTGTCCTCTAACCGACAATCTCTGAGTTGTAAGCTATGCCTGGTGCCCACTTTATCAATGATAACTTTGTCAGAGGGACGGAGTTTTGTAAAGCCATGAAACCATTCGACTGTTGGCTCAGGCTTGCCTGTTACTACAGTAGTAAACAAGGCATCCTCATTCTCCAGTATCTCCTGTTCATCAGGCTCAGCGAGCGTGGGCTCAATTAGGATCTCTATATGTGTGACACATCCAATTAATAAATATGTACTTTGCACAATAATACAATTGATTTAAACATTAATTGAGGCGCTTTATAAGGATTAAAAGAGAGTTCACCTTTAACTGTAAGAGTGGCTGTTTGAGAATGTTCTCCCGCTTTGTTGATGGCAGTTACTTTGACCGGACCTGTTTGATCGACATCACAATCTTTAAGTGTGAGGCGGTAAGTGTCGTCATCTCTCTCGAACACCACCTTATTAGAGGAGGTGAGGAGATGAGGGCCGCTGAACCATTGTATCTCAGGCTCTGGCTTTCCCTTCAGAACTCTGGTCTCAAATACCGCATCCTCCCTCTCCATAATCTCTAAGCTCACTGGCTTACTCAAAGTGGGAGGCACCAGAATCTCTGCATCAGCAGACATATTTCAATTGAGGAAAAGGGTTAAAATTCAAAGTAGAAAAGAAAGGCTATGGACAATTTAGTTGGATTTATCACCTTTGACAGTGAGTTTTGATTCTGCCGAACAACTGCCTGCTTTGCTCGTTGCTGTGACGGTGATAGTGCCTGAATCATCTATCTGGCGCTCTCTCAGCATCAGAGTGTGTATTTTACCGTCCCGGCTGATAGCTGTATCACTGGACTGCGCTAGCTTACGGAAACCATGGAACCACTCTACTACTGGTTCTGGTTTACCGGTAACCTCGGTGACCAGTCGAACATCCTCTCCCTCCCAGATCTCTACATCTCCAGGCTCAGTTACAGTGGGCACTATCAGTATCTCTAATCACAAATAATTACAATGAAATCAACTTAAGATCCTAGATTGTATATATGTACAGTGGTGGCCTCACTCAAGAGTTTGCTCAGTGCTTGGCTGTATCATGCCCTAAATTGAGCCTTTTAAGCTATAAAATAGCAATAGAAATTTTTGATTACGGTCCAAATTATCAATGATTGTTAATCATAGTTTGTTTTTCAAACGCGACCACGGCATTCGTCTAAATTGCAATGAAATGCAATAGCTGGGATCGCTATATATGCGTAGATATCTTGTACATTTCTAGATATTTACGCACCTTTCTTCTAGCAAAGTGCACCTCGAGCGTGGCCACCACTGTAACTGGACAGTGGGAGTTTGCAAATGGATTCCATTTCAAGTTTTCTCGGAATATGGCAATTGCAAGCAAAAGCATACATAAAAATGGTTGTATTAACCTTTGACATTGAGGAATGCTTCAGCGCTGCAGTCACCCGATTTGTTGGTGGCTATCACCCGGATAGGACCAGTCTGATCTATCTCACACGACTTAAGAACGAGTCTGTGCGTATTGTCAATCTGCTCAATCACTACATGTCTAGAGTGTTTGAGTAAATTGGAACCAGCATACCACTCTACCTCAGGTTCAGGCTTACCATGGACCTGTACCTCAAACCCAGCATCCTCCTTCTCCATTATCTCTACTCCCTTGGGTTTGGTCATGGTGGGTGACTCTAATATTTCTGATTACATACAAGATGGATATATGTGAAGCAGCTAAACATTCATAATGGTCATGTTGGATCAATAAGCTTGAAATGAGTTAAATATGGACTTATCAAACCTTTGACTATGAGATTAGCATCTACTGCTCGCTCCCCAGCTCTACTGGATGCCCGTATCGTGAATTTCCCAGCATCATCCAGCTGACAGTCATGTAATACCAGTCGCCTGACATTACCTACTGACTCCAGTGTCAGGCGGTCAGTGTTTCTCAGCATGGACAAGCCGCGGAACCACTTCAGCTCCGGTGCTGGCTTTCCAGCCACCTCCACTTCAAACACCGCGCTCTCATTCTCATACACCTCGACATTGAGAGGCTGAGAAATGGCGGGCGCGACTAGGATCTCTAGAAATACATTGTGTACATAATTGTTCGCACCATAAGTCATCAACAGAATTATCGTTAAAATTCAAAGCAAGATTGAATGCAATATTTAATCACGAGGTCAATCAATGACCCTCGTGAGACTTCAAGCCTTTAAAACAATTGATCAGGCTATACAGGCTAATCACAAATTTGTGTAAACCTTGAATACGAAGAGTGCATAATCACTGTTGAAGAAGCAGAAGCAATTTCTTAATTAAGCGAGTGCTTTGACCTTATCGTACTATACTATTTAATCATTTATGATTGATCAGATCATAGTAAAATAGTTCATATAATTCAGAAGTTGAATCCATCAACTACTTGAAAATTTGATTAAGCAATCGTTTCTAATATGAATCCCACACCAATAACAACCATAACTTAAGGTAAGCACCTTTGACTTGTAGTGACGCATCGGTTGAATTATAACCGGCTTTATTGGAGGCGGTTGCCCTGATGGTACCAGTCTGTTTCAGATCACATTCCCTGAGCACCAGTCTATGTGTGCTCCCCTCTTGTATCACATCTATCCTATCTGACGGTGTGACGGGGTGTATACCATGGAACCATTCCATCTCTGGCTCAGGTTTACCACACACCTCAGTCTCAAATATAGCATCCCCATTCTCATATATTTCAACGTTCTTCATCTTAGTCAGGGTAGGTGTGACTAAAATCTCTGTATATGTAGAGGAATCAAAGCTCCACGTTGAGAGATCATCAAGTAAACATAACGAAATATAGGAAATAAGCATATCTAGTTTGCTTTGATAGACCCTACGCTATTGTGTATGAATATGAAAGATAACTAAACTACCTTAGCATTAACTGTGACCTATATAAATTGTAATAAAATAAGCGATAAAGCGAGGTATTCTGTATCCCTACAATCAAGTCAAGCGGTCCAGCATTGATTACTGAACCGCAGTACGCCAATCACGGCTTTATCATCATCCCTAGTGTAGGACGGGTGACGCATGAAGCAGATATATAATAAAGATTCCACACCTTTGACAGTGAGAGATACGGTGGCTGACTCGTCACCCACTTCATTGACAGCCTCAACCCGGATCTGTCCCGTGTCCTCCTGCTGGCAGTCCCTCAGCACCAGCTTGTGTTTATAACCCGTGTGTAAACACTCCACCCTGTCCGAGGGCACCAGTTCTCCGTGCTCATCATACCAGAT
This sequence comes from Armandia brevis, assembly GCA_035585475.1. Lineage (NCBI taxonomy): Eukaryota > Metazoa > Annelida > Polychaeta > Opheliidae > Armandia > Armandia brevis. The sequence goes on along the minus strand of JAXGGS010237295.1, from coordinate 2,865 downwards.
CACTTCAGGTGGGGGCTTACCTGTTACTGTCGTCTCAAACACAGCCTCCTCACCCTCTAACACCTCCACATTCAGAGGTCTCGTGATCACCGGCGGCTCGAGTTGTTCTGGTAATGGCATCAAAACATTATCAATACACATCTATCTCAACTTAATTGCAATGAATAAATCATACCTAATAATCTAATTAAGAAGCAAGCCGTAATCAATCACCTCATATACGAAAATTAATGTCAAAAGCAATACATTTCGTGAATATACACGTATGACGCTCATGGAATTATAAGGAGCAATTATATTACATTTTGATTAAAGTCAATTTCAACCAACTGCATCTTGACTAACAACACCACGTCAGTTGGTAAATCAATTATGTATGCCTTGTAAGTCATTTTGCCATATTCCATCTGGGAAATTTGCCGATATCCAGTAGTGAATCTAACTTTCTTATAAACATGAAAACGAAATATCTGCTATAATTAGCCTTAGTCATAGATAGACGACAATTGAGCCTGGATGTGATGGAATTTCGCACCTAATTTAGACGCGCCGATTGATGTTCATGGATGGAAATCAAATAAGTTGTGTGTGTATACCATAGCCTGATTGAGTATTATAATAAATTTTTGCCATAAACTCAAAGCAATTGATACATCAAAATCATCAATGCCTCAATTAGATTTAGATCCGCGCTTATACTCTTAACGATGACAAAGCCTTAATTATCAATAATCAGTAGATCAATGCAATTTCTCATCATTTGTTGTTCAGTCCATTGCCTTATAATTATAATTATTTCTTGATACATCTTAGTCAATGCCTTATCGTATTGGTTTAATAACATCGGCATATGTCAAGCCAAGCATAAGTGTACATGTATATGCATTCATCTGTATATCCCATGTAAATATATGTACATGTATATGGTAAAGCAGTGCAGTGAAGCCACGTATTTAAAGAACAAACCTTTGACCACCAGTGATGCCTGCTCAGTACACGAGCCCGCCTTGTTCGTGGCTTTAGCGATCACTTGACCAGTCTCCTTTAGCCGACACGTTTTCATGGTTAGTGTGTATTTGTTCTTTGTCTTATCAATTGAGACCCTGTTTGTTCGTTCAAGTTTCTCCAAGCCCAGGAACCATTCTAATTCTGGGGTTGGTTTGCCAGAGACTTCTGTCTCAAATTCTGCATCATCTCCCTCAGTTATTTCAATATCATCAAATGGAGTCAGAGTAGGTGTGATAAGTATCTCTAGCGTAAGCATAAAATATGATACATTCAAAATGGGTTTTAAACATATGTTTATCGATGCAAAGCTGAAGACCTCCATTATTGATCGTTTTATCACCTTTAACAGTGAGCTTGGCCTGTGACTTTGTATACCCAGCGTCATTCTGTGCTTTAACTGTAATGGAGCCATTTTGATAGAGCTCACATTGTCTGAGAATTAGGCGATGCATTTGTTGATCTTTCTTAAACAACACTTTCTCTGAGGCTTCTAATTTCATGGCACCTATGTACCAGTCAACTGAGGGTTCTGGCAGACCTGTAACCAGGGTCTCAAAGACAGCTTCTTCCTTCTCCATAATCTCTACATCTGTAGGCTTACTAACAGTGGGCTTTTCCTTCCTCACTATAAATGTAAGCATTACACTATCCTTTACACATCTGCTTAAAATTACTGTTAAAGTGTATACATTTAATGGACAACATTTTTCAAGTTTCGGTTCATATAAACCACAACCGTTCATTCTCAAAAGCCTTCAATCGCACCTCTTTCATACAGGGAAAATGAAATGATTAAACTTACCTTGTGGCCAACGCTATGTACATAAGCTAGTGCAGGACAACGGTAGATTGCGAAACATTGAGTGTTTATGGAATCTCTAGAGGTGATGATTCAACTGTGGATGTCCTTGATGTGGTGCATTTGATGAGTTGTTGATAATTGCATGTATGTATGTGTACATGTGAAAGTTGTGAGGCACATCCGAAAACAAAGAACTAGCAGTATTTGGGTGAGTGAATGAGTTAAATCATTAAAATTGAAAATGCATGCACATATTATCAATAAAGTGATACGATATGTGATATCAAGCACATAATCTGAAATAAGTAACAAGAACTGAAAAATAACGAAACACTACTCCATGAAATGCATCAATACATAATGTCAAAACTATATGACATCATGTGATGCACAAGAGATGAAGATGGAACAGGATTAAAGAGACAGAAAAGTTTGAGAAAAGAAATGAAAAAGGACTGAATAGACGACAACTATTCGGACTACAAACTCCACATTGATGTATGTACCTTCTTCTACTGTGATAGTTTGTTCAATAGCAGCCTCTTCAACAGCAGGCTCGGGTTCAGGTGCAATGGTCATTTCTACTTGCTGAACTTCCTCGACCTGAGGTTCTGGTTGAGGCTCAGGCTTTGCTGGCTCTTCCGCTTGAGGTTGTTGTTCTGGCTTAGGTTTTTCCGGTTTAGGAAGTTCTATGAGTGTGACAGGTGATAATGTGAAAAAGCGATGGGCAGAAAATGGAGTGAAAGAGGAAAATGTTCAAATACATCTCAAATATATCAATAATATTTAAATCAATAATATGTTGTATCAAAACTGATCGCATTATCATTATGTCAATGCAAGAAAAGTATATCAATGTTAGAAACACCAAACAAGAAATTTAGATGGGGCTGGTATAGGTAAGGCATGCCAATTCGTACCTTTGACAGTAAGCTTGGCTTTAGCTGTGGCTGTGCCAGCCTCGTTTGTCACCTTCAAGGAGATGGGGCCAGTTTGTTTGACCTCACATGTCTTAAAGGTCACCTTAGCCTTAGTATCATCCTGTTCAATAAAGA
>JAXGGS010237073.1:0-13440 GCA_035585475.1 Armandia brevis | reverse complement strand
GCCCACAATCGCCGAGCTAGACAGACAGCAGAGTCCACTGACATGCTAAAGCTATCGGTCTCTGGGCTGAGATGCCACTAAGCGCCCGCTCTGTACCACCAAAAACCCAGGGACAAAGTACAGAGATGAGATTTATGTGACTTTTGGATGTTTTCGTGCCCCCAACGCTTTAGGGGGCCAGTGCGTTGGCGAGGGGTTAAAATGAGTTAGAAATTGAGTCGGGGGATGTGTGAAGGAGAGAAGTACCGACTCAGCATTGATTTGCGTTGTATTACTCATTCTTGCCCCATCATCCGGCTGACGCCATCCCTAATCCCACTCGAGAGTATTAACCACGATTAGAATCGTTGCCGGTAATCCGGGTCAGCCGTCTGACTTTGAGTGTTGACCTTGATCCGGCACGAAATGTGAAAGAAACTGATGAGAATTGATCCGAGAATATGATAGGTTGATAGGCTGATACATATTGCTCTGAGGGTACTATCTGATTATTGCCTTTTCTGGTAGCGATATTGGTTTCCGTTCCTCTGCCAGTCTGCTCATCCAAACAAGTCAAGATGGCCGTACAATCAGCCCATATAACGTTTCTTGCCGAGACCCTAAAGAGTAAGATCGGTATTCATAAAACGCCTCTCATGCGCAAAGTCTCAACAATTATTTCGATACGTGCAGATCACAAAATTTTACATCACCCCTTTTTTATTCACTCACAAATTTTGAATCATGTTATATATGATAGGAAGTAAAAGTCGCAATTCCTCTTCGAATGCTGTACGTTTGTAGATGGTTCAATACTATATGATCTGATATTAGCTAGCGTATTGGTCTTCGACGCTATTCCGATGTGACTTTTACAGTAACATGTCGTAATAGATACGTGAAATATAAGCACACTGACAGTGCGAGAAAGCTATTTCCACCGACATCCTTGTTTCTCTGTCTGCCGTGTAACTTTAACTCGCTTTTAATCACCATGACACTCAGCCCAGTGCACTTCGGATCAGCATCACCGGGATTGTTATCACCAGTCACAGCCTTATTAGTAATACACGCTCTCCGCCGGGATGTTCTGCTACCTTAACCATGCGCGTGTTTACTAAACCCACACCTGAGAGGTAAACTATGTTAATCACGCCGATTATACATGTAACAAACCAAGCTGAACACTCGCCGCGATATTTGGACATGCCGAGTCGGCACTGATAAAAACCGTCGGGTTGGATGTGCAAAAATACCCGGTCCCTATCTCGGTGGAGACAAGCAAACAGAGGGTCCTTAAGACACCAGCGCGTGAACAGCGGTATACACAGACAATATGCCACAGACGTGAGCCCCTCTCCTCACCCTCACCGCTAAAAGGGGCAGGTGGACCAATTTAAACATCCCGTTGCCAAGACGATGGTGGTTCTTTGATGTAATCCTGGCCTTGATCAGCAGGTGCGATGCCTGGTAAAAAAATCACGCGGCAGGCGGAATAATCAGGAGCGTGACGCCACCTTTAATGATCAGGTGATGGGTCGTTAAGGAAACCTCTTTTGCAACGACGTGAGGATTCAACCTGCATCGCACGTTCAGATCCGACTTTCAGTTGACGTCGCTTTGAAATTTGTGATTTGACTAACCGCAGAATGTGGAGTAAAACAGTGGTATCCCCCACCTGCACCGCTGGGTTTATAATGGCTTAACATTTCTGGCGCTCCTGTGTAGTCCACATCTACATATTACACGACACCTGATTGATTAAGTGTGGAAACCCGAAAGACTGCGGAGACCGAGTGGTAATGGTAAAACCAAATCGGCGTGTATTGGATATTACTTTTATTGATAAATCTGATGATAAGATTTTAGGGTGGCTCGTCACTCGGACCTGTGTGTGCTGTGTGGGTGATACGCGGCTATATTATATTTGTCCACCTCCTCGGCCTGTTTGGCCGGTGCTACATATCCGCATTGCCGACGTTCTCGGGACAACATACGGAGATAAAGCTTGAATATTAGATCCAGTCCTTATCACTGGATAATACCCTGTGATTATTAATCGCGCCGGCTGCTGAGGGACCTATCCGCTCATTTCACGCGGTATCTCTCCTCCTGTGGGGCCGAAACGTGGATTGCCTGATCGGGAGAATTCTCCGGTGGTCGCGCGGATTATAAAAGAATCATCTTATCGTGAAGGAAAATGTGGAAATATGACAAATCCATTTCAGGGGAGCATTCATAAAGCAGGAGGATTTGTCCCCGGGAATCTTCTTACGCCGGGACAGGACAATGGAGATGATGCCGATGTTTGGCGGAATAACGAGCCGAGATAGAGCCGGCTGCTGAGGCAAGGGGTGGCATTCGTGATCTCTGAATATCAAACGGCTACTTACTAAAGGGCAACAAAGGAAAACGGAGGTGATTTATAACCAAGTCTAAGGTCAAGCTAACTTTTCTCTTGCGACGTGCAACCAGAGACCAAACCTCACCAGGAGGACACCACATAGGACAGTGGGTCCCGTCCACCAGGAGTTTATATAACTACACCGTACCTGCGGATTACCAAGCCTAATCCGGGTTGAGGTGGATCATCTACGCGTAATCAGAACAAAGAAGCACTCAGGATGCGAATTGCGTTTTATTTTATCAATTATCCACGGCCGATAGTTCACACCATTCGTTATTAGATATCGACACTTGTTTGTGTGGCAATAAAGCACAGACCAGGAGTGCCATACATTATATACGAGAGGTGGAGTGATAAAAGTAACGCGGCGAGAACCACATCCGTCTCGTTTTTACAAGGCCCACAACAGATTAGTGACAGACATTAAACTATCGTGCCTCATCTATTGTATCAGATTCACTGAGCTTTGGACTAGGGTTTACGTAAACACTTTGTTCATAACGTGAACCGGTGGCCGTGCCTGCGAGAGAGGAGTGAATGTGCACATACATCATCCCACTGGCACCGGGTATGGGATAAACAATGGAGCAGGCTACCCCCCTGAATAAGGCTTTGATGTGACTATTACCTCCATCGGTGAATTATGGATGACACGCCCGAAAAGGTCGAGGTTAGCATAATGAAAGTTTTAGTTTGCTCGCATTAACCCGTAACCCGTGTGCGGCGGATCTTCCCTCTCGCCTCTGTACAGCCCACGACATGTACATGCAAATTGGAGCCAGCACCCTAGATGTGTGGATCAGACTACGCCTATTATGCTGAGTCTGCACAAACACCTTCCTCTCCTCCCTGGTAGTTGATAAAATCCGTCGCCCCGGGCGTTGTTTCTTCCATTCCTGCAAGCCCTTTCCTCCCTCTATTACCTCAATCGCCAGACTAGCAATATTCAATCTTCCTCTATTGGTTTGGGAATTGAACGATTTCTCTGCATACATGCTGGTACATAGGCTGTGTATGCACTCGCAATAAAATAAGATCGCCGCGGAAAGTAATATTCAATTTTGCTCGCCTTGAGCCCGACAAAAAACGCGGATTGAAGCGATTCCAAAGCCCGCCAACTTTATCAAATCAATTAGATTTATCGCGGTATACGTACCTGGCCCGCACCGACATCTCTCCTATCTGCGCTATCACTGAGATATATCTGTCTAAACAGGACAGTAACACCAATAATCAGAGTGCGTCACCACTCTATATAGGGCTTCTTTCGACTCACGAAAGATCATGTTTTGGTATATACGCCGAGAATTTGCCTCACGTACGTGTTATATACATTTACATCAATATGGACAGCTCGCATGCGATGTGTCATAGGCACATCACCTTGACTAAACACTGTCTGTCATATCCAATAACTCTCACATACTCATCTTGCCATTTCTGTTTTTCTTCAGTGAAGGACCGTTGTTTATACTTTCATACTTTTAATTAGTCATATTCTGTGAATTGATATATACAAGTGATAATCAAGTCGATCTTGTGGCCATTAGGCACATCACAATGTAGCCCAACCAAGCAAACCTGAATTCATGTTTTCACTTATCACGTTATTTGTAAATCTGTATTACAGCTTCAGCGTCAGATAGTGACTGGTAAACTTCCTGTATCTAAGGAGGAATCTTCCACGCTCGCCGGTATCCAACTCCATCTTGAGGAGGCGTGGCCTGATGATGAGGACAGCGCCCCTGAGAGCGACGGCAGAGAACAGGATCATCTCCTGAAGGTAGGAACCGCTCTCTATATATCAACAGTAACCATGGCAACGGGTTTCCGTCGTCTTCGTTACGTAACATATTGTGAGGTAATCAGTGATTCTATTCACCTGAGAGCACTAGAAATGACACCAAATTCACGGCTTATATAATTAAACTTATTTCCCCAGTCACCCGTTATACCCCGCCCACCTACAAGATAATCTTTGTAAACCGCATATGATTAAATGATTAATGAAACTTGTCATCGTGACGTGGAGACACTGATCATGAATCCTCAGTTCAGTGTGGAACATATAATGCATATGGTGTAACAAAGAGTTGCATTATAACTTTATTACCCTCAGATTTCCACTTTACGTAACACCGACAACTATCCAGATGCAATATGAGTCTTTGATAAATTCGCGTGTGTCGAAGGCCTCGCAGATTTGTTCTCCGAGTCGACCACTGTAATCTCCCCGGTATAATACCATGTGTTGTCTGCCGGCGATACCATCAATCTTAAGCCACCAGACAAGACTGCTCTGAGAACCGTATTGGGCTCTTCCAAAAATATTTAGCAATGACACGCTAAAAGCATCACAGGTCAGACTAAAGCCCTCTGGTGCAGACGGCTGGGTGGTATGTTATAATATTGTTTCACATAGAAAGACAAAGAACCGGCAAGCTATCATTGACTCTTGGTTCATGTTATCGTCGTGATCACAGGCGGAAGTGCTTGACGCTTGTAATTATATATACATAAAAGAACGTGGTTTCTCAAGCTTGCAGATACTGATCAGTGTATTCATGCGCCGTATTAACTATACCGGTTGCCTACATGATGTTAGCTAGAGCTATCTCGTAAGTGTCATATCTATAGATGTGCCGCGCGTGTTCTTATAATGTGGAGCGAAATCATTTTTGCATCGCGGAGGTTAAACGATATCAAAGAACGAGGACAGCAAAGGTTGGTGAAGATTTGACGAGTCCAGGTGACTCTGTCATCATAGCTCTCTGACATACACCATATTTCCTCTTAGATTAAATGTCACGTCGCCAATAGTCGTCGGTGACCTTTATTCCGCCACCCATCCCGTGTGATTTGACCAATTTCACAATATGAACACTCGAGAATCTGAGCGATCGTGAAAAGAACACCGGTCAGACAGGGAGACAATCGTTCAAAACATAATTACATTTCCAGATCGAAGACTCAGACTGCAATGACTCGAAAGGAAAAAAGTCGATATTGAGGAACTTAAACCGTCCGAAGAGATTTGCTAGCAACCGGCGGACGGGTCGCCTGACCAAGTCTCTTCTATGCATTGATGAGGAGGAAGGCACGAGGCTGTGCTTCCGCGTGCCGGATGGGAGGATGGCCCAGGCTCTACCTCCGGACTATCGGACATCCCGGCAGGTCAGGAATCTCATAGAGGTAAGGTAGACCAAGTGACAGCGCTCCAAATAAAACTCCGGAACTAATACAGAAACGTTTATTTAACACAAACACGTAGTCAGTAAATATGTTGCATAAAAACAATGAGGCGGCTTACGTTGGCATGACTTCATCTTCCATAAATGTACGATGTGTGCACCACGCTTCGTTTTTCAACGCCCTTTTGAAAACATTGCAGAAGCATGGGCAACTGTTAGCTGACACTCTTTTGCACGTTTCATAACAAAAATACAGGAAATGGAATCTTAACTCATGCCGTTTATTGCACATGCTAATAGATCTTATTATTCCCACAGGAGAAGCAAACAAAGCTATGGCATACCACCTACTACGACAATGAAATCAAGCTGAAGCAGCTTTACATAAAGATATGCAAGAACCTACCAGGCTATGGATGTAAATTATACCAAGTGAAGGAAATACTCAGGGGAAATACAAATCGCAAGGTACAATTCACATCCACGTACATGTAGTACATGTATACATTATTGTATGACATGTAACTAATTGCTTTCAGAACTATTTGTAGATTATATTCAATAACTACTATTATTATTATACTCGGTCAGAATGAAGGACATGGGTTGTCTTTTATACAGGACTGCATCATCGGTTTATTACTTTGAATCTTGATTTACATTTTATTGTCTGTACCATGGTCCTAATGATCCTCTTTATTATTTCAGGTATCTCGACTATTGTGTATCGGATCTCAGAAAATAGCACTGCTAGACAACAAATCCAAACTCTCCATCCACTCACACCCCGTTAAGGAACTGCAGGAATGGAGCACGGGGATCGGGAAGAACCACGACGGGTTATCCCTCGAGTTCCGTGGCACCCGACCTTGGATGTTACTCGCTCCATCAGTGGAGAACCTTAAGTCGGTGACGGCCACCCTCTGGGACGTGATGGGAGGAGACAACAGGATGCTAGACAGTCTCCCGCTGCAGCGAGACATCCTCAACTTTGGTAATTCTGGTGGTGATTTTTAGCCGCCCTCAGCGCCAGATTTAAGTAGCTTAGCATAGATGTACATCGTCTGAGTGATTCCACGGGGGAAATATGCGTGCAAAAGCCGCCTGGTTTTTGTATCTTGTGATAGATGTGGGCCCATGTAACAGTCGTTTGCATCGGATAGAGCTACTTTAGGGGGATGAAATGAGCAAAAAGTGGCCAATAGTTCTTGTCATGTGTCATTCAATAGCGCAAAACATATGTTTGGTGTCATTACATTTTCCCAGCAGCCCGAAATATGCTTAGTCCTTCCACCTTTTATATATTCCCATACGGAGTTATATTTCCTACTTGTGACTTTCAGCACAACCTTCGTTACAAAATAAAGTCCTATATTTCCTGATTAGCTGAAGATTTAAAACACTGTTCATATGATTAACAAAAACAGTAGCTCTTGTATGTAAATATGTGTACGCAGGTATAAAATATGTACATGTACTTGTATATGTATGACAACCAAGCTATGTTTCAGGTTTATAAACCCACCTAGTTAAGAGATCCAATATTCTATCTATATATATTTTAGCCGTTTGACTACTGGACTAGAGAGCATTATAATTTTTCAATTTTCTGACTTTCCTGTTACTTTTGTTTTAACGCAGATTTTGGCAGACGTCACGTATCAGTCGGTGGCGGGGAAATAGAAAAATGCGTCATCTACTCGGACGAACTTTGCGAGCTGCAGAAAATATTACACTTTCCCGAAGAGGTGGCGATGCGGTTGACACAGACCGAGTATGAGCTGTTTAATCAAGTGCCTCCCATGATGTATGTGAGACATGTCACCACTGATCTGAGTAAAACTCCGGAAACAAAGACACAGCCGCAGAAGGATAAGAGAAAGCCCAATATTCAGGACTTGATCCAGCGCTTCTCGGAGGTGAGCTCGTGGATTACACATATCATTGTCACTCAGCCGACCCACGAGGATCGCAAAGCGGTGCTCTCCTGCATATTGAGGCTGCTAGAGACCTGCTGGAATATCGGCAATTTTAACGGGGCGGTGGAAATCCTAGCCGGTTTAAAGTAAGGCCACTTACACCTTGTTTGTCATGTTTTCACATATTCGTCGCTGAATTTACTCTGTTTATGTGACATTCTATCTTTCTGGCTGCTTGCTGATCAAGTATATGCCGATTTTACTAAGAACACATTTTGCCCTTTCTTGTTTTCAGGTCGGACAAACTGAAACCTTTCTGGCTCTCTATACAAGACGAAGACCTCACCGTTCTAAACACGTATTCAGACTATTTACTGTCTCGTGAACCGACTAAAGAATACAAAGACGCCGTAACTAGAGCCCTAGACATCCCCGGCTGTAAAGTGGTACCATTCTTCGGTGGTTTTCTTCACGATATCCGCATGATCTTCAGTGGTATCCCCAGTATGGTCGTTATACCTAGCGATTACTCTCCTAATACAGTCGAGGTGAGGCGGAAAACCTATTCCACATAATGATTACACTGAGTCTTATTGTATGTGTGAATGAGCCTAACAATCAGGCTAATATTTATCCCCTTAGATTGCTGCCTAGACAATAAACGATTTTAGGTGCTAGACGATCAATAGGGCTTATCTCTTTCTGTTTTTTTTGCTCTGCAGTTCTGTTCTGATTACAATGGAGAAGACAGGTTTTGCTCGCGGATCGGTGTCGGCGGTTTGATTAACATGGAAAAGATTCACCAGGCCCATTTAGTTCTGAACGACATTCATTTGTTCCATACGCACGCGAAGGTGAACGCTCGCCTGGAAAAACAAGCCAGAGAGGAAGAGAGGTGAGTCTTTGTTCTCCCCTGCTTCGTTTGTCTTACCCAGCTCTCGTGCAGTTGAGTAGAGCTTGCTTTGTCCAATGAAGACATGAAAAATATGAAAGCAAACGACACACTTCTTATATATATTCGATCTTATGCACCCAAGTCTATACACAGGGGTCAAAGGGGGCGCGTATGGCAGCCATTAGTTGAGGACATCTGATTCATTAATTTTATAATAATATACCAAATGATGAATATCCATATATCGTCTCATGATAAATATTATCTTTACATTTTTATGATAGTGAGAGGGATTTGGAGAGATTTTCGATGAAGGTTGACTGTGATTATGACTTGGACGTGAGTTATTACAAACCAATCAAAGAGTTGAAGAAAGAGCAGCAAATCACCATGTTGACACCCAAGTTTGCCAAAATCAGCCAAAACGATATGCAAGCGATGCACTCGGGCAGCACCGTGGTACGCTGGGATACTGGCTCGGGTCACTCGAGCGTCTGTGTGTTAAAGTTGGAAAACGACAACCGGACATTATCGTGGGGTAAACCTAACTGGAGCTCTCTGAGAGGACAAGGTACGACCGCGCCGCCCACTGATTACGTGTTTAAGGGAGACGAGTCGAGCTCGTGCTCCCTCCCCCTCATGGCGAGATACCAGTGCGGACCCACTGTCGTCGAAGACGTCGATGATGGATATATCGATCTGTTCGCCATTACCGAAGTTTTACAGGGTAACACCTCAAACGAATTTCACCTGATCACGAAACGCCACAACATGAACGGGACTGCGAAGGGGGACAGCTGCCTGCTGCTGATGTACGGCTCGACACTCGCCGAGAATAAGTACATCGAGTTTGTGATGCCCTCGAGCACGTGTGAAATGTGGACGAGGGGGCTGAAGAAATTGATCTTGGCCGCCATCATGCAGATGACGAAACAAACGGACCGGCGGATTCTGTGGCTGAAGGAACAGTATTTACAACTGTTTGTGCAGAGTGAGAGATGTGTTGGCCCAACACCAGCCGAAGCAATTCAGGTAGAAAGTCATTTGTGTATTAAAACATGTATGTTATACGTTAACCCAGGCGATCCATTTTATGGTCGTTTTATTTGATCTTTACCTGGTGATTTGATTACATTTACATAAACGAGGGTTATTTTGAACGCGTTGCAGGTGTTCGGTGGCAGACGGTGGAGCGCGGATAGCGTGGGACCTCAGCACGGAGGTGATCAGCACAGGGGCTTCCAGAGAACAGCCAGCTTCGTGGGCGGACACAACAGGACGGGCAGACAGAGGCGAAACCAATACACGCTTCCAGTGTCATTAGGCAGGGTATGTAAAACCCAATACACACTCACAGTAGTAATGCTATGCAGGGTATGCAGAAAACAGTTCACATTCCCTGTATCGTTAGGGAGGGTATGTAAAGAACAGGGCAAATCGACTTCCGGCACAGTTAAACAGGGAATATTTTACGTTATTTTGAAATACAATGATGTCCTGTTCAATTATTTTCCAGTAGATCCTGCAGATTTGGTCTGAGTTAAAGTAACCGGTGATTGTATGAAATTGCCTCATACATTTATATTGATTTGTTTTGTAGGACAGTCCCTCTCGACCCACGTTCTCCAATCTACACGAAAGATTCGGCCACGACAGCAGCACAAGACAAGACGGCAAGAATAAAAGTGATCATTCTAGCAAGGAAAAAGGTCGATCAAAAGCGACGAATAAAAGTCACGCTGAAAGTTTTTACGGTACGATGTCATCCGGTAGTAAAGGCGACCTGACAGTGATAAAAGGAGGAAAACACGCCAATCTTACGGTCTACGAGCCCAAAGCACTAACTTTTAACTTCGCCCAGTCTGGTTACCATCCGCGGGACCCCCTTCGTCTCGGACTGGGAGCGAAGCCGTGCGACCCTAACAAACCCATAACACACTCCACAAACATGGACTTTACCGACTTTGTCGATCTATTTAAATGCTTCAGTCTGCGAACGAGAAAAGACTTAAGGGATTTGTTCGAGCAATTCGCCACGTCACAGCCGAGTATCGAGCAAAAAATGCCATCCGAAATATTATGCAGGAAGTTCTCACGGAAGCTCTCAGGTGGGTTAACGAAAACCGCTATCTGTAAAATCAAAATAGCATTGCAGCTTGAAGCACAATTCTCCGTTCCCTAGCGATTGCATTACTGATATGGCATGCTAATACACGTCTAAGATTACTCTTTATTTCCAGGGCTCATCACCAGGAATGGTAATCTGGATATGTCAGCAGACAGTAACCGACGGAAGCTGTGTGACGCCCTGGCGGTGGCGAGCATCGTCTCCAACAGCGCCGGCCTCTACAGCGGCAAACAGAAGTGCCTTGGTATACAGGAACTACGCGAATTCCTCGACGGTTTCCAGGAACAATCGATGACAGAGACAGAGATTATGGAGATTATCCACGTGAGTGATTTTCGAGTTAATTAAATGCAAACACGACGAAGAGATGCTTGACGATCTGTAGCACGTCCGCATGTATTACGTTACGTCGACACGATTTCCTTACGTGTTTTCTACCGTTACAGAAACACGAGCCAGACCTTGAATTACGTGGCCTTTGCAAGCTCTCATTCGAAGGATTCGCTCGGTACCTAATGGACAAAGATAATTATGCATTCATCAACGAAGAAGTCAAACAGGAAGCCGAAGTTGGTGGTTTAAATAGCCCGTTGATGATCCCCATAATTTAAGATATTAACTAAAGTACGTCATTAATTGGTCGCGAATGTAGGTCATGTATACATGAAGTTGTGAACCTTTTTATAGGACATGGATCATCCCCTGTCACACTACTTCATCAAGTCTTCACATAACACTTATCTAACCGGGTACCAGCTGAAAGGAGACTCATCAGTCGAGCTTTATAGTCAGGTAATTAACTACTTCAATTAACCCCGACTCGTACAGCTGATATAATGACCTATTTTAACACGCCAAGCGACTGCAGGTGATTATCACTGCTACTGGTCAACGTAATATACATCCCCATAATGTGATTTGATAGTCAAGTGCTTGGAAACTGTGCAGGTGCTGTTGACAGGCTGTCGGTGTGTCGAGCTTGACTGCTGGGATGGAGATGATGGGTCGCCGATCATTTACCACGGTCATACTCTCACCAGCAAAATCTCATTCAAGGTAGAGTGACTGCTTTCCTCTGCAAATCACATCAATCATTCACTTATGTTAGCAGGTCCATGATTAAAATAAACCAGATTTTAGGGAATGCAATAGATGGACGTTTCCTCTGTGTTTAAGAGCTGCGTTTATTAACGTATTTCCTTACTCGCTCGGCTGACTAATAATGTTTTAGAATAAATCCATAATTACCTTTCGTGCACCACAGGAGGTAATCCAGGCAGTGAATAAGAGTGCCTTCATAACGTCGCCATATCCAGTCATTCTCTCCATTGAAAATCATTGTTCGATTCCTCAACAACAAAAAATGGCTCAGATTCTCATAGTAAGTAAAAAGTGAAAACAAATGCTTTAATCTTGAAATTCAATTTGAGGGGTAATTGCATTTATCACCGTTTTGTCTATAATAATCAAATGTTTTGTTGTTTACCACAGGAAACGCTCGGTGATAAGTTGTTAAAGAATTTTCTAGAAGAGGATTTGTCCGAAGAACCAATATTGCCTTCTCCAAATGTTTTGAAACACAAAATCCTCATCAAGAATAAAAAGAATGTTGAACCCGACACGCCACTTCCAACGAAACAAAAGGTATAATACCAATGACCTGGATCATACGAATAGCCTATTGCGCAATGCATCAACTTTATTCTCAAAGTCGTAATCTATTCTGGACGAGTTCTAGTCAATGATCATTGGCTTCTTTACTTCAGTTTGCAAATCCTATGAGTCGACTAAACAGTATTTCCATGGATACCAGCAACTACGAAGACTTCGATGATGAAGACGAAGATGATGATTATATCCCCGATGGTAGTATTACATTTTATCATGGCACTCATCTTAGACATACCGATTATATGCATTGATGATCATAGTAACTGCAATGTTAATAATATCATTTTGAACCAATCATCGTACAGAAAAGGAGATGAACCACAATTTGCGACGTTCCGGCGGAAGCCAGGACAGTCAGCAGACGGACAATCTGATCTTGTCTAATCATCACTCACAAAGCGATCAGTCATTTGAGCAAATCAACGAATGTCCTCCACAATCAGGAAGCAACAACAGGTTCGTAGTAGGTCACCCTAATGAACAACCCCAGATAAACCCATTGTGTGAAGGACATTATGTCACCAGGTAAAACAAGAACTAACGCAGGCGAATTTCGGTGCAGATGAGACAGTTTCATTTTCACGTGTTTCAGACACTCTCTGCCTATAGAAAACAAAGTCTCCACCCCGGGACACGTCCGAGCTAAAAGCCTGTGCGAGTTACGGATAAAACAACTATCGGAGGGTGACAATGCCGATGTTTCTGAGACAGAGACACAAGGTCGGTCATCGGCACACAACAGCACCACCACACTCGACGATAAGAAAAAATCCAACTCTTTGGACAATCTCCTGGACGAATCCACCCACCTCAACGCCCCCATCCTGGACATCAGTCGCTCCAGTTCTCTGGACCACCTTGAGAATTCGAAGCCCCCTCTGAGTAGGCTGCCTTCCCTCGTGAGCACCGAGGAGACGGTGAGTCTCGGCAGCCGGCGACCCTCGAGCGCTCTCCTCGTGGCCGAGCCCAAACAGAAGGAGACGAGAACGTCGACGTGGTTGTCACATCTGACCATGTGGAAGCCTGGTAAAATGAAGGACACCTCCGCTCCCGATCTAGAGGTGGTCCTACGACAGAGGAGCCGAGAGCACAGCCCGAAGTCGTCGACCAGATCAAAGGAGAGCAAGGACAGCAAGGAGAGCCAGGAAAGTCACAGACAGTCGAGCGAGGAGGGCGGAAAGTACGAGTCAACCTATTTATAAAACTACCACTTACATCCACGTACCTTCCGACAGAGTCGCTGCTTTAAT
>JAXGGS010236740.1:0-13890 GCA_035585475.1 Armandia brevis | reverse complement strand
GAAAAATGTGTGAAAAGTGTACGGTTTATTTTCGCGTATTTGCCCCTTCAATGTACCCTTCTTACGAGCATATTGCTCTAGTGTCCAAATCTGAGGATTGTGCCCTAACCGGGTATCCTTTTTTTTGAGACTTTACCCAAGCTAGTGTAGGTGTTTTGTGCGAATTTTGCCCTAATCTATGGGCGTCATTTTTTAGGATAGAGTGAACCTCTCATGGTGGCGATCGCTTACAAGAGTTCAGTTGAAAGGCATTTTCGAGAATGGACACATGCATCATTGTATCATCTATAGCTATCATTCCTGAAGGGATGCTTTTATTCCATGAATATTTGGTGATGGATATCAGTGGATGGCTGTCAACCATCAGTCGCTGACTCTACTCGCTACACGTACAGATTAAACTAAAACGAGGGTGGCTAGACGATCAGTAAAACACGAGACCGCATCTAATTCATGCTAATTTTTGACGGGTACCGGCTCGTTCTAAACGAGTTCCCTGCTCGGCCTGCTAGAATGGATTTAATACATGCGTCCCCATTGGACCTTGAAGTTCGAGTCCGTTAACGGTGACAGCGTTGGACATCACATGTATTCTTACGTTTGGTCGCGCTTCACTTTTTTTTATAAGTGAGCTAGTCCTCGATGCTGCTCCATCCTACAATGCACAACATTCAAATTACGATTTTTTTTTTATTGAGCGGGTTATTCAGGCACCGGGTCAGATTCCTAAATTCTGGCTAGAATGCCATCGGAAATGTGTTAATTAGAGGAAGTTAAATACAAGTAAAAAAAAAGAAAAGAAGTTTAACACAGAAAGTTAGCTCATCCCCAGTGCGCGTGACCAAGAAAATAAACTAGACTCACATCAAACGTACTCCAGGTTTATCAAACTCGCTTGTGTAAGGTCTGGTAAAACCGGTCACTTAAAATTGTAGCCACTGGTTCTGGGATTTTTGTCATGTACAACTTACAATTTAGTGTAATTTATTTTTCTAAAATGCCCTTTCAACAACGGGATATGCTGTGGTAGATATCTTATACAAAATGTAATATAATGTCTCTCTATTCCGAACTTGGTTTTAGGTTAACAAATATTTTTAGTGCCCCCTCCTATTTCTAAACGGGCACATATTTTCAAGCTATCCACGTGGAATGGATTAATACAGCGGTTGATAATTCCTTTCATGTTTCGATATCAGGTAACGGATGTCCAGCCTCTGGGTTCCCGTGCATGACAGGCAGACCAACAGAAGGTCGATTATCCCAGTGAAACTGTATTCTCTTCTTACTGATAATGTACTTCACGATAGGTTCGTTTTTCAAACTTGTAAAACATTTATAAAAAATGGTGGTAAATGTTTCATATCAGACAACAGTCAATGAGCAAGGCCATAAGGCCAGGTAACTGACTTTGACTAGCTAAATAAAACACTCACTGCGAATCAGATATTAATCTGTTCTTTTTACTCTTTTTCTTCCTCCAGCAAAGGGCTTTCAGCAGACAAGCAATCACGGTGGCCAGTAGTATAGGCGCCAATAAGGCAACAAGTATTACTACAATAACATTTATAGTACTTGAGTATCGGTGACAAGTGAATATTAACTGTAATAAAATGAGTAATATATATGTCAATTGGGGATTTCTTTACTTGCCTGCCCATTTGTGAGAGCACCAGAGGTCATAACACCTTTTGGAAGAAGAATTCAATCTATTCGTAATATGTTTTGTAATGCTCAGAATTAAAACGTTCTACCATACCTACCTTTTAATTTCTGAAGTAGAAAGAGAAGTGTACAATTACTTTCCATGATTAATGAAATATGAGTAGGGAAAAAAGCAATTAAAAAAAGTCTTACCACATTTCTGTTCAACTGGAGTGTATTCTTCTGAACATTGACAGGTCCCTCCGGCACCACAGACTCCTCCCTTTATAGAGGAGCAATCCTCGTCAGTTCTACAAGAGGAACCAACAGTAGCAACCTTACAATGAGATCCTTCATAGGATAACCCTGTGAAAAATAGAAAATGTAATCGTCTAATTGGATTTAAATCATCACAAGTATCCAAACGTATGTCAGATTAAAGAGCCTCAGGTTTGAAATAATCACAGTTGTGACATACCGACAGGACAGCCGCACGCCCCGCTTCTGAGACAAGCTGCATTAGTGATTTGAGAACAGTCCACGTGGCCACCACACGGATCTCCATATTCCCTGGTAACACAGCGACCTCCTGCCAGCTTTAACCCAGCAGAGCATCTACAAATTCCACCATCACAGAAAGTAGTATGATCGATAGCTAGGAGACAATCAGTAGTATTGTAACACGAACCACCCACAACAAGCTTCTGGCAAATACCATCTTTCCCTTCAAATCCAAGATGGCACTGACAAGAACCAGAAAGACAGAGAGAGTTATTAAAGGCACCGGTGCAATCTGAATCTGAGCCACACATATCCCCATATTTCCTGCGGATACATGTGAGACCATCGGGACTGGAATAAAAACCTGACAGACAGACACAGCTTCCAGCATCACATCTGCTGTTAGGGACAGCACTAGAGCAGTCAGCATCTAACAAACAAACACCCGAGCCGATGGTAAACAGCTTACAAGAGCCAGCATCTAGATAGAAACCGGCAGCACATTGACATGTGCTGCCCTTACAAATTGTGTTTCGGACGAAATAAGAACATTGACGCTCGTAAGAGCAAGCGCTACCCAAGTCCCTCGGGTTACAGGAATTCCCGTTCGTTAAATATTCAGATAGACAACGACATGTGGATGTGACACCATCATTATAACAGTGGGTGCTGCCAACTGCGTCACTACAATCTGTATCAACCAAACAGGTGTCACCAATCTGTCCTTCATCGATCGAGAAGAGAAGGTCACAGTGAACATGAAAAATGCGTCTTTGTAGTAAATGCAAGTGTTGCATGATTAAATAGTGCTTGCATATTAAATATAACATCGCATTGATTACATACGTAGTAAGCAGTTTTCCATATTCGCTGTTGCTTGGTAACCGGAATTGCAGAGACATTTCTCCTGGGAACAGTTACTATTGGCGATGACCGTGCTGCAGTCCACATCCGTTTTGCATTCATCATTCAGTTTTCCTGCAAGACATTACAAACTGTTAAATCACATTCATATTTAGCAAGTTGATTTCATCTTAAATAGATATAGACAATTTCTCCACTTTTATAGCATGTTTCCGTGTCCTCTTGTCTCCATCCTGTCTGACACACGCAGATGCCGTTACAGATGGTAAACGCTACAACTGGCGTGCAATCAGAATCTAGGTCACATGCATCTCCTAAAACTCCTATTCGCGGGAAATAGAAGTACATGTACATTTAAATGAACAAATAATACTAACTGTCTCATAATTAAGTATTCGGCAATGCGTATTCAAAAGTCTTACTTTTTGTGCAGTTTTTCCCTATGTTATGACTGTAGTATCCAGGTATACATTCACAAGTGCCGCTTGGTCCACAGATTGAACCCTTTACATATTTAGGACAATCAAAACATTCTTCATGGGTGATATCTTGGCAATACCCGACCTTGGCACAGCTACTTCCAACAACTCGTACTCAAAGACAAAGACAACAAATTCCAACTTAATTATATTCATCAACAAGTTAAAAGGAAACTCATGATATAAATACAGTCCACACATTTTATGAAAATGAGGCTACCTTCATCTGTACCATTAACACAGTCCGCGTATCCATCTCGAAGTATGTTACCCAGTGCAAGAGTTTCACACTCCCCATCGGTACATTTAAACTGGCTATATCCTCTGTACAGAGGACATGGGTCTGCAGCTGATTAAATATATTGAATGTAATTAACCTCTGACTATAAAATTGCTTTTTATAAGTTAGATCTAGTAATTTGAGTGTAATTCTTAAAAAACCCAGGTAGTCTTACTCTCATCTGAGTTGTCCGGACAGTCGGTGACTGTATCATTAACTTTACTTCGAGGTATACAAATTTCCTCTTCAAAATAATCACACTTGAACTCCGACGAGCTACATATACCTAATACTGAAACAATATTAAATAATTTTAAGATTAAATGGCATCATGTGTGCACAAATCAAATCTGTAAGCTGTATCATACAAACCCTTATTGTTCGTTTGAAGATTGGAAGCAAAGAGAATAAAAACAAAAACTCTGCATGGTGAAAATCCTAAAGTATGAAACACCATCTCGGCATCAATTTAGTAATATACAGTTAATTGTATTAACTGCTCAGACAGAACTATTGGTGTATTCATGACATGGTGCATCAAAGACTGTTTTAATTTGTTCATTTGTCGATCCACTGTTTCCAACATTTTATTATTGCCGCCCAATCTTTAGGGCCCCCACTGGGGGCTTGTACATTTAGCTACATTTATTGGTTGATGTTTCATGCGCGAGCCATCACTGGACAATTGTGGAATGAACACAGATATATACACGTGTGTTGTCTGGAGAGTATGGCAGCCGCACCTAATCAACTCCCATAACATATGTTTGTCTCTACACTTATACCTCGTTATGACCTGGCAGTGTGCGGGATATCACCTCGTGCACGCACCATCGGTGCTTCATTCTTCACGATTGTTTGTTCACGTGATTCAAGTGGATACATTTACTGATTTACAACATGGCACCTTGAGGCGCCACCACGGTGCCCAGCCTTTTTGTTTTTATTATGATCCTCCTCGACTGTGACTTGTAATTGTATATTCAGAGGACGGACCGTAAGGGGAATATTAGAATATAATTTTTGAATCTCCACCACTTTCAGTCATGAATTTATCAGTTATTGAGTAGTGAACATTCCATTATGTTTCCTTCAAATCTACAAAATTATAGTTACCAAAATCTGTATGTAAAATGTTCGAGCTCGAGTGTTCAAGATGGACCGATATGATCATGGGCAAATATAAGTTTATAAGTTTATAAGTTTATAAGTTTATAAGTTTATAAGTTTATAAGTTTATAAGTTTATAAGTTTATAAGTTTATATTGACATGCATGCATGTCTGTTCAGTATCGAGGACTGGACCTTGTCGGATAGCTTGTTATTTCAAATAAGAGGGCCATAATCAGCAGCTTTGATTTAGCTGTGCTGTAAGTGGTGAAAATGTGTTCCTATGGAATCTAGATGGTTTTGCACAGGCCTATGTGCTGAAGCTGTTTGTCTAGTACTTTCTGCTCCTAAAATTTCTAGATGAATTGCACAAATGCTGAGAGGTTTTCTAGATGACCTCTGAAAAATGGTTCAAAGCATCTGTTCTGTTCATATTCTAGACAGATGAAATTCTCATCAGAACAGATCCTGGTAGGAACAGATCCGATGTGTGCTCCTGATAAATAATGAAGTTCATGCATATATGTTTACACGAGTACAACTTATTATGTAGCACAGCACTACTTTAAAACTGATCATTTCTATCAACTTTCTATTGAGTAAAGATGATTGATTTGAATGCTATAAATCATCTTAACTTTACTTTTAACGCATAGCGTGAGACTGATTTTCATATAACCGGATGAGCAGAGACATGTCGTTGACGAGCACGTGCTCCCTGTAACTGCTGCTGAACAGTCGAGAGCTTGACCACAGGGATCGTAAAGCTGCCCTGTAATAAAGAACATTTACTAACCAACCGATCTCCAATAGAGTAAGCATACTTTTCATCACTGATTGATCTAAAAAGTGTTAAATACGTTTCTGGCATGAACTGGGCCCTGTTTGCATATAACCGAAGGCACACTGGCAAGTTGATGACAAGCATTGGGAGTCGCCCACAGCTGCTGTACAATCAATGGCTACCGAGCAATGATCCCCGAGTTCTCCTGTCGTAAAAATGATGATGTCCCCAGATCATTGGACATGTAACCAAACCAGCATTGACATCTGTAGGTTCCGTTACAAACAGAATTTGTTATCCAGTAGTCACAGGGACAGACCGCGCATGCTGTATTATAATCGCAAAAATCCCCAATTATCCTTCCTACGAGAGTGATTAGAAAAAAATCGAGTATGTAAACATCACATATATCGCAGCTAGGCTTACACACATATGGTGAATATCGTTCCGGCTTGAGAATTGGATCAGCAATGTCAGGGGACATTGCGCGGTATTGTGATTGGACAGGTGAGAGGACAGGTGGAGCGCGCGCTTTCACGGCGGAGGTTAAAAGACGCGAGAGCGAGCGGACAAGGGCACTTGATGGTAAGCAGCCGACCTCTCAGCAGCTAAAATACTGCACGGACAAAACTTTTATGTCCCACCCGCCCGACGTTACCCGTTTTTACAAATGCTGGCATTCTATCTGTGTACAGTCACGAGCATTAGCTCCACCTTCCTGTTAGCCGGTTAAGAACATGATCGCTTTACCTGTAGTCAGAAAAGTGTGATGCTCACCTACGAGTGACGTCACGTACGCATTCACGATCGCGTACTTATTGTGTTTTATTCATAAACTAATTTACGATAAAACTTGGTAGTATGACCCAAACTTCATTGACAGTGTCAGTTTCAGTCCATCACACAATAATAGTGTAATTCTTTAATTAGATATATACATGTAATATCGATAATATGTTAAAGTAAGGAGTTTAACCTACTTTTATCGCTCGAGTCCTCACAATGTTGCTGATTGTCATGGACAGTAAACTCCGATCCTGAACATTGGGCGTTGACTGAAACGATTTACAGATGAATTAGAAGCGCATCATACGACTTTGATTAATTTTGACAAAGATGGCGGGCCATATATAGCTATCTATATGTTGGGCACTGACTATTCCGTACTACTTATTAGAATGTCGACACTATTGACTAGTAGTATTATCTACCGAGGGCTATAGGATCACTTAGCAGTTCTGGCCCGTCAACTTATCTTAGAAATTCATTCTTTTCTGTTCTTATTTATCCTGAGAATTTGATTTAAGAATAAATGGTTAATATTGTCAGATCTAAACACAAATTTGCCGCAGCATCCAGTGACATCTCTCTCTACCGCCAGTGTTCTGATTTGTTATATCTATCATATTAAAACTAGTTACAGTCAAAGTTGAATTGCAAATCAGAAACAGAACCCCAAAACTCGCGTTGACGGCATAAACATTGTCAACGTAAAAAACACAACACAATGAATCATCAGAATCAAATGTCGTGAATCAGAATTAAACAAAATCCACATGAGTCATCCGTTCTGATGCGAACCATCTCCCAAAGAAACTTCTTTGATTGACAGGTTTCCTCTAACAAACACCGCATAAATCACGCAATCCCCGCCCCCTTTGCCGACGTCATTCCTAGAAATCCCAGGAACTTTCCCCGGGTGCAGAAATAACCCCGGGAATGCCCCGCACGCCCCCCTTATAAGGGGTTCGGCATCACCGTCGCCATGGCAACGGGAGGCGGCGCGGGCCTCGTGATTGATGTGACCCAGAAAGACTGCTGGTGGTAGACGCGCGCCAGACCCCGACCACAGCGCACCGAGCTCCACATCACCGGGGGGAGTCATCGCATCGCGCCGCCGAGAACCCTCTAGATCTCCCTCTCTCTCTCAGTGTAACCGCGCAGTATACCCTGGGTGTACACGTCACAGTTACACTTCTCCGCTGCCAGCCAGCCAGACACAGGTGAGCGCCACCATCGCGCGGACATGCACTAGTGACAGTCCCGAGTTTACTACACAGCGCAACAAGGTGACAGGACACAGAAGCGGAACAGTTTGTGATTCTCAGAGACCCGGGTAAACTCTGTTACCCTCCCGCGGAGCCAGTTCCCCGGCGGATACCTCTCCACCACAGGGAGAACTTTAGTCGGCACGGTAAGTTACAGCTCAGCCCTGGTTTATTCGTTCTTTTATTCGGGCTCAACGACACTCGATTGTCGCCGATTAATAAGTGGAACTTTGGAGGGAATATCAGGGCATTTTAATACAAGAGTCATACATTGTCAATACGACGATAATTACAGGGTAATATAGTTAATACTTACACCATCGGTGTGGGGATGCGTGTGACACATATCATTGTAAGTAATGTTCAGTCAGCTGGCATAGTTTTACCTATACCACAGGTAAGCGCCACTCACTGTTAACGTGTTCGCTTCAGGTCAGTCACTGACGCACATAAATTATTATACCAGTGAATAGCTGCGTGTACCCCGCATCTATGCCAAGTTCCTCTCTGTTATATAAAGAATGCGCACACGCTGCACTGAGGAGACCCCCGCAATGTCGTCAGAGGTCAGTGTAGTCTCAGGTTAATTACTCTCAGTCTGTTGTTAACTTGATAACGACGTGTGTCCCTAGAATTAGGGGTAAGGAGATATATCATCGAAGTCTGAGAAGCGTTAATTAGATCCCTGCCCGAGTAGCGATAATTAGGTGCAACTATTGAACCAATATTTATACTTTCTACATTGCCTATACTGATATACTAAGTATATGTAACTGTCCTGATGGCAAGTACTTTATAATAATAAATTTAAACAGTTACCACAGATCGACTCGGAGGCGCAGTTTTATTAAGATACACGTATCGAGGGGTAGCGATAATGATACCCTGTTATCACCACGGTCTGTCATTTCATTTCACACTTTCAGTTCCTCGCTGCCAGCCGGGCCGAGCGCGGGTTTATCTGAGATACCTCCCCCGCTCCCGGTACTCGCTGTGACTGCCCGGGTAACTCCGGCCTGCACCTCTGCCGCCCGCCCGCCTACCTGCGGGAGCTATGTGAGGCGAGGCTGTGTGCAGCAGCAGCAGCAGCAGCTCCGAGCAGACCAGCAGCTGTAAACTCGCGCGCCAGACGCTGGCCCTGCTAATAAACACAGACACACATTCAGTACGTGAGAGTCGGAGAGGAGAGAGCCGCCGTACTGCGTTCTACCCTCAGTCAGGGTCAAACTACCTGCAATACCACGTCACAACCAGGATTATACCTCCTCTATCGCCTCTGCTGCATCAGGCACGTTTCACAGCAAGGATTACTCCGGGCCACAAGAAGATATTAGGATTTTTACTTTTACTCGGGTAAGCCTCTTTGTTTATCAAGTTTCGCTTGAATGTATTGAGAATATGCACTGAGAACTAACACCAACTAAACCAGAGTAGGGGCTGATATCTGTTCGGTTTTCTACAGTGTTCGCACCACCTGGGCTATGTCTGGTGTGTCAGTCGAGAAATATGATAATACGCCGTATCAAGTGTCTGATAAGATTTCCATTCACAAGTCCAGCGGCCAAGTGATCTGCTAAATCTTATAGAGAGAATCGTTGATTTAGTCGGCACATTGTGTCAGCATCGTCCTTGGCTTAGTGCAGGGTTTATCTAAAAAAAAACTTTATCTAACCCAGTTATATGTTATCTTATATCTGCGGTTTCATTTATCTGAGGTGTCCTGCTCCATCCTCCGTTTACGCTACAACTGTGAATCGAGAGGTATGAATTATATGATTATTATCATTGGTGACTCAGACACCACATTTCATTCTTGGGTATACATTTATTTAAAGCTATTTAAGTTGTGATCTCAGAGATAACCACCTCAGCAAGTCGGTAGTGTGAATTGTGTTTTAGAAACGTTGGAATAAGTTGAACAGCCAGCAGTTGAGAGTGGAAACGGGATGCTTTTAAGACGACGATTTTATGAAACCAATAGTTGGCACCTCCAGGTTTGCGTGAATGTTTTTCTGTGTCGCAGGTATGATATGCTTTAGATGTGTAAGATCTAGGCGTAGCTAGGCGACAGGGCAGGTTGCCATCTCATCTGGGCATGAATTAAACAGCCTGCCCTGGGTAACTGAACTTATCGGGCCAGAAAACAGCGACTGTCATTAGATATGATATTTTGGCTGACGAAGGAGGATGTTCTGTTTGTGTTTGAATAACTCGATGGTGACTCGGGCGTTGCTACAGCCAAGAAAGTCGAGCTGATTTCGAGCAAAGATATCGCTATCGTCGTGACTTCACAAAAGCATCTTCATGAACTATTCAATTTGAATGGAATTGTATTAAAGAGCTCCGGGGATGCTGATGAGACTAAGCAGACACCAGATGAGATAAAAATGTTGTTTTGTTCAGTCAGATATTTTGTCTACACTTACATATGAGGATGTCTGAATAAAAATCATCTCTTTCATGTGTTAATCCACTCTCTCTGTTGGTAGCAGTTCAAACCTAATAGCCTCAAATCCTTATGCAAAACACACAAGCTTTTTGTCATAAAATCGATTGCCGAACGAACGATCCGAGCGCAATCTTAATCAATTCAGCAGGTGTTCGCAATCGATTTATGAACCTTTCATATTCTGTTTGCGACCTTGAATTACCGGCAGAGCGGTGGCAATTTGTTTATAGTCTTCTCGCCAAGTCGACCTTAAAATATGATTATGCCTTGGCTCTCTCTCTCTCTCTCGATCGCGATCGCGATCTCTCGTACCTTCTGACTTCACGTATGCGTTCATATCTTGCCAAATTGGCCTTTTAAGGCCACGCCGTGATGCAATGATATCGGAATGTGTCACTTACAAAAGAGCAGCAGGATTCCACAGCATTGAACTGTCTGTATGTAACCCAGATCGGCGGTGGCTCTGTGCGCCGAGTGTGAAAGGTTCGGGCAGATCATGTTACTATATGTTACCGCTTCACGTGGATGTCACAGTGGGTGGGGGTCTTCACGGCGTGATCAGCGGCAACAGTGAACTGCAAACTGGGCAGGCTGGTTTTATTAACTGTAACTGCCTTGTAACCTGCCCAGTTGTATTAACTGTAACTGCCTTGTAACCTGCCCTGTTAAAGACATGTATGTGACTTATATGGAGCCAGAATAAAGCCTCATGATGGACAAGCTTAAAAACTTTCCGACCTAGTCGGACCTACATCAGCCTATTTTCAGTTTGTAGGTGGGCAGCCTACAGTTGGTAGGTGGGCAGCCTACAGTTTGTAGGTGTGCAGCCTACAGTTGGTAGGTGGGCAGCCTACAGTTGATAGGTGGGTAGCCTATAGTTTGTAGGTGGCAGCCTACAGTTTGTAGGTGGGCAGCCTACAGTTTGTAGGTGGCAGCCTACAGTTTGTAGGTGGCAGCCTACAGTTGGTAGGTGGGCAGCTTATAGGTTGTAGGTGGGCAGCCTACAGTTTTAGGTGGCAGCCTACAGTTTGTAGGTGGGCAGCCTACAGTTTGTAGGTGGCAGCCTACAGTTGGTAGGTGGGCAGCCTATAGTTCGTAGGTGGGCAGCCTACAGTTGGGAGGTGGGCAGCCTATACTCGTAAGCTGAGCAAACTACGGTAGGTGAGTTGGTTTATTGAAACATTGGATTAAGTTTTACCTATTTAACCCACTACAACAGTACGTCTAAGTTACGTCCCTCCGGAAAGCAATAATATCAGAAACAATTAGTATCCCCATGGCAACATTAATGACTATACCATTACCTTGTCTACCTGAATATAGCGCTAAAACGTGGAACAATAAACCCAAATATAGGCCATTATCACCGATATTGTGGTACTTTAAAGACGTACAAAGGCACATATCGTTGCTATGACAATGGATGCCTGCTTCACACCTTGTAGGCTCGCTACTTCAGCTTAGCCTGGTTTTGTTAGGACACAGTCCGGTGTCCCATCGTTTACCCCTCCTCCCTGGTGATGCAGAAAGTTACGTGGTGGGTGCACTTGGCCAGACGGTCAAGGATTTTACTTAAAGCGGTGCCAATGAAAGAGGTCAAGGACATGAGTCTGGACAAACGTTTAAACTCATACCTGAATCTGGCAGTTGAATGCTATAAATGGCTGAAAATGCCAGCCAGTGAAATTTCGGTTACAAGTTAATACCCTGGTTTACCTTATGCCCACCATCCCCATCATTCCCACCAATTAATGCACTTTATTTCGTGTTGCTTTACAAAACTTGCCCTGGCAAGATCTCGATACCTTTGATAACTGTGAATAATAGGTGTTTTATGTAATTTTTATGTAATTCTAATGACTACAGACGAGCCCTGTAATTCCGCCAGATGCCCCCTTGAGAACACCTCGCGTGGGGTAGATTTAATGACGAGTTTTCGGGCGAGGAAATGTTATCTTTTTCTGCCCGATCAGCGATAAAGCTTGGCACACTGAATTTCCCCCATCAAAGGCCGCACCTCAGATTGCACAAACAAACTCTGTGAAAATACCTCTTCCATCACAAGCCCGAGTCAGACCATGCAGCGTTTCTTTCTCCGGGTGAAAACTTGCTTAGAATGCGCTGATTGGTTCAACAAGTACTATGTGAAGAGACGGAGGAGTGTCCCGTCACATTATATCATCAAACCTGAACCGTCTAAACCGCTCCTCTCTCTCTTGGAACTGTAGAAAACTTTACACGAGGTGAGATAAGGATCGGGGCAGAATTCCCACAGTTCGGGGGGAAATAATAAATGTTCAATCCTCTCGTGGCATTTACACCATTCTCCCATCACTAGAAAAGAAGAACACCGGGATCTAGGGAATATTCCCACCATCTTATCAATAATCACATAGAGATCGATGGGGTTGCCCAATATCGACCTAGCTGACCAAGAGGCCATCGCTAATTGAATAAGGTGTTAGACTGATTGCCCGTGTGACCAAACTGAATAGCAGAGGAAGTAATTAGCTGACACAATTAAGTAGGTGGGAGTGTAATGTTGAGAAACAAATCGATGATAACAATAGCTAATCATATATTAACAGGTTTTATAACCGTTAATTCTGGGAGGTTTTTAATCGGCTATAATTAATTGAGGAAATCTGTTCCCTAGAAGTTCACAACTCGGGACATGGAGTTTGAGTGTAAAGAGCTAGACGGTCACTGTTTCTGATGGGTTGACGATTAAGCTTTCCCTCAGTATTCACCTCAGTACATACATGTGGTGGGTTGATGAGGATTCAGCCATCTCCCGGCCTACACCTCATTACATACACATAGTTTAGTTTGTGATGGGTTGATGAAGATTCAGCCATCTCCCAGCCTACACCTCAGTACATAGACATAGTTCAGTTTGTGGTGGGCTCTCCCGGCCTACAACTCAGTTATTTTTATCGTCATTTGCCTGCAGCAGCAGCTTCCTCCGGTTGAAACCCACGCAAACCGAGCCAACATTTCCACCGTATCTCCATCTCGGCACGGTAAAAACCGCCGTTTATCATCCCCTGTCTTCCCATCTTCCCATCACTGCATCTCCATCACCACGCATTGTTTTACCGCCTCAGTTTAGTCTCGACCGCGTCGTTTCAAGTTTTAAATTCACCAAACTTCATTTTCGCGAGATGAGCAACGATTAGACATTTCTCGAATTCACGCGCGCCACGGAATGTGTGTAACGCGAGAAGACGCGGGGTATAGTGAGTGTAACGCTAGAAGACGCGAGGTATAGTGAGTGTAACGCTAGAAGACGCGGGGTATAGTGAGTGTAACGCTAGAAGACGTGGGGTATAGTGAGTGTAACGCTAGAAGACGTGGGGTATAGTGAGTGTAACGCGAGAAGACGCGGGGTATAGTTTGTGTAACACTGGAAGACGCGGGGTATAGTGAGTGTAACGATAGAAGACGCGGGGTATAGTGAGTGTAACACTGGAAGACGCGGGGTATAGTGAGTGTAACGCTAGAAGACGTGGGGTATAGTGAGTGTAACGCGAGAAGACGCGGGGTATAGTGAGTGTAACGCTAGAAGACGCGGGGTATAGTGAGTGTAACGATAGAAGACGCGGGGTATAGTGAGTGTAACGATAGAAGACGCGGGGTATAGTGAGTGTAACGCTGGAAGACGCGGGGTATAGTGAGTGTAACGATAGAAGACGCGGGGTATAGTGAGTGTAACACTGGAAGACGCGGGG
>JAXGGS010236629.1:0-15467 GCA_035585475.1 Armandia brevis | reverse complement strand
TTCAGATACAATCCACTGTCCCTGTAAACTTCAGCTGTGGCACTTTCAGATACAATCCACTGCCCCTGTAAACTTCAGCTGTGACACTTCCGGTTCGGTCACTCAGCCAATCAATCACGGTGACTTTTATCCTATCGCTTGAGCAGCCCAGTCTCTTGAACCTGCCACAAGCTGTTAAAATCATGGAGTAAGAAGCCACAAAACGCCGAGAGAGATTGATAAGATTTGGATTAAAGCGACACTGAGAACTAAAAGAGCTCTCGGGTTGGGGCACTAGTGAGATCTCTACTCTGGTGCAGGGTGCAGCTGTATCGGTCATCCTATAGAATTAGCTTGCAAGGAAGTAGCTCGGTCAACTCGTGTGGGAATAATCTCCTTAAGATATTCTATATCCAATCAGTCACCCAGTGACTGTAGATATCGGACGAGTGTGAGTCTGAGATGCTTTTTGACCGGGATGGGGAATATGATTATTTGCGGAGGAGATTTTTCCGGAGAGAGACAGGAAAGGTTCTACTAATCAATACTAGTACAGGATTCATCTCTCGGCTCCCCTTACCAGTCACCTCAGGATCTCCTTCTGTTTTCTAACAGCGATGGATTTTAATCAAAATTCTATACAAGCCAGCTTGTATCACCCAGTTAAAACATTCAGATAAGGTGGTAAAAATGATTCATCAGTTATAATAGTATTATAACGGTAAGGAACCACACATCTCCTATGTGGACACATAAACAAATCACTTAGTTGTGAGTCACTGGATTGGACAGGGAGATATTTGAGCGGGTTGGCTCTCTAATGAATGAATCTAATTATTGCAACTGCATCCGACGTAAACTAAGCAGAACAATTAAGTAGGGCATGGCTAATTCACTAAAACTGGCCAATGAAAACTGGATATTTTTAGTTCTGTCATAAGAAGTCCGAATTAAATTGAGCTCCACAAGGTTCATGAACTTTGTGGGATTATCTCTTGGCTCAGAGAATAATCATCGCACATCTGCTTCAGCCTGATACAATCACCCCTTGATTATGATCAGCTCACACTGAAACTATTGAGCTCAAGTTGTGAAGTATTTCTATGCCAACAAAGAGCAGACCCGCACTCGATAAAATCTGAGCTGATATAACATTATCGTTTTTACTTTATTACCTGATGCTGATCTCAATCATCTGCCAAGTCTCACTCGGTGGTAATAAACATGACATATATCTGGTGTAATAAATGTAGCATAATATTTAATACATCCATTAATTTCACGATCAATATCGTTACAGTTACAGTACTAGACATATATGACATACAGGACTTGAATATCAGATTTAAAACAGATGGCTACAATTATGGCCACATTTGCCAAACAAAGGCTTCAATCGGTTGCTCATTGAAAAATTCATCAATAATGTACATTATAAATGGTGCAACCTATAACAAAGTATGTTTCAGTAAAATGATATTATTGTTGTCACACATTGAGATGAAGAGCGGCTAATTGCTGATCATGTCAGACAGCAGTCGCTGTCCTCATCACTTGCAGATTAATGTTTCATAACATCATATAACGCGTCTTATCAAAGAGAGACGTGGCTGAGGTATGTGTGCCCGGTAATGAAGGAATCTCAGACAAAAGCAAGCCATTTTACAGCATGCCAGTAGAAAGTTGTTGCAATTGATTGTAACATTGTTGCATATAACATAACGAATATGGCGCCAGCACCTTTTTTGAGAACCAATAGACAATGTTGTTGTAAATGATTGCTGTAATCATGGTGCGATTTGCTGAACTGGGCTGAATGCTGTCTTGCAGCATATTCACTGTCTTCAGACTGTCTTCAGACTGTCTTCAGACTGTCTTCAGACTGTCTTCAGACTGTCTTCAGACTAATCTTCAGACTAATTTTCAGACTTATTTTCAGACTAATTTTCAGACTAATTTTCAGACTAATTTTCAGACTAATTTTCAGACTAATTTTCAGACTAATTCCAGAAATTGCTGGCTGTCGGTTTAAACCGAGAATGACCCCTCCCCTTTTAGCCACGAGCACGGATGTAATGGATCCTTATAAACCCTTACCGACCACACACAATTGATAATCCTGCATACATCAAACAGTGTGCGGGGGGATCGGTCCCGGGGTGTCGGCGCACCGAGCGCTGAGCTGGCACCTGGGGGTGACGACCCCCGCATGTTTAGCAGCCTGGCCTCCCACCACTTCCCATCTCCGATTTAACACCATCAATCAGACCTAATATCTTTATAAAGCTCCTAATGGAATTGTGCATCGCAATTTTCAAATATTACACAATGAGTCGTTTGCAGACAATAGACAATCACATACTCATTTTATTGTGTGCGTCAAAACGGGCCACATGTTTTTGATTAATAGCAGGAATCTAAAGAAGACCAGGGCTATATTTACACGCACCAGTGTGGAATTATTGTCACAGAAATTGGTGAAATTGTTGGGTAATTGCTTCATTTATCATCCCCTGTGATGCAACACCAATCCTCTCTCTGAGAAGATCTTCCAATTCTCTGCCTGAGCAACCTTCACAGAATCGTAACTGAATTTGAACTGAGAGATATAAAACAGGTCAACAATGCAAATGAGTTTTTTTCTCCAATAGAATCAATCATAAATGCACGAGATTAACCAATGACATGTCTAATTTCGACGTAGAATGCAAATAAACACGAGTGTGAATGAATGTTTGCCCGACACATCTGTATCCAGTTAACATTAGCTGTTTATCTGAACATCTGTGAACATCTGTGACGTCACTGTGAATAAAATACTCTGTGAGCTCGATATTACATTTATAAAAGGCGAGGCTATGTAATGTGTTTTTTATGCATAAATCATTATAATAATGAAGGATAAAGCTTCTATAGGAGCTCAGTGAAACAGAACCGAGATTAGTTCACCACACTTTGTCAGTTCTCAAATCAAGCCTGTACAATGCGGTAAACCGAACCGATTTATCAATGTCACCACTTTGTAAAAATGAGCAGCATCGGTAATTGCATAAGCGATCTATTCTGACATTAAGCTTAGGGTAATAGCCAAAAAATGTGAGACACCCGATAATTGATTTGGAATAACAATGCATACCCAAAGATATAAAATGCCTGGAACACGATATGAGAATTATGTACCGATAATTTGACCTTCCTGTCCTGAGTAGATTCCGGTCACTTGTGTTATAAACATGATGGGTAGTCAGAAAACAAGAGCTAGTTGCAGCAGCCATCAGCTTCCTGCTGTAAAACCAGCATGAGGAGACTCGTGCAGTGATACCGGGAAACCACGTGTCTAACAGCAACCTAAGTCACACCAGCTCCACGCTAGGGGGCTTGAAGTCAATGAGTCTTGTCCTCAAAAAGTTCAAATCGCGACAGGGTATTGTGCATTAGATCAACACATTTACATGTAGATGCTTGTTGCTGACACTAACATAAAACACATGACACAAAGCAATCCATGTAACATGGATGTGATATACCTAACAGGAAGATGAGACACTTCCATCTTGCACGACACGGTAATCCGGTGATTATAGTTAATCCTTTGATCCTGTGATTAGTTGATTAACGCAGAGGAGATCGCATCACTCACTCTCCACGTCAGGCGGAGTTTGACGCCGCATGTCGGCCGCCAGAGACTGTGCGTGTCAGAGTGAGGGCGAGAGAGGGAGCGGCGAAGTGTGTGAGAGTGGGAGAGCGGCGAAGTGAGCTATCCGAGCTTCACGCGACTCTGACAGAGCGGCCAAGTTAGCGGCACCGCGGCCGCGAGTGAGGAGGAGAGGGCTCAGTGAGCGGCACCGTGGACAGGAGGTGGGGCCAGGAGGATGCAGCACATCCTCTGCTAGCACTCCAGTGAAGGGCGGACACAAAGAGGGGGAAGTCCGCCAGAGGGTTGAGTACATGAGAGGTGGGGGAACGTGTCTCAAATCTAATAGAGAATTGTCGACCATCTGTACTCTATCCAGGGCGACACGCCACTCACACATTTATACTGACCGGAGCCCCAGCCGCCGTCGCTGTCTAACCCGAGTGGCCGCTAAACCGCCTCCTCACCACTCACTGATGATCCGGTATCTACACGGTAAATAACCGCATAGATCGCACGTACTTTGACATTCGCAGACAACACGACTCATTATCGACAGGTCCCGCTGCCAGTCTGTTTCAGCAGCTGGGAGGCTGGGAGGCTCAGAGAGACGTCCCGGCAGCAGCAGACCCACAGATTATACAAACAAGAACCAGATAAGCTCCGAGGTAGAGTCTGGGTAGAAACTGGGAAAGTTTTAACGATGGAGATATCGGGAGGGTTAACGACACCAGTGAGCCCTCGTGGTGTTACAGTAAATTTAACAGGCCGGTGGGGGGGGGGGGATGCCCGGTAACAGGGGGAGAAGCGGCTATCTCTGATCACATGTATCTTGGTATTGTTAAGCAACAATTCTCAAATTTAAATCCATCTGTAAGCGACCCTCGACCAGTGCACTTGTACTATACAGATAGTGAAGAACAACGTTACCATGTTTTTATCAATTTCGGCGTTTTCATGCGGCTTGTTTTCCGCAGTTGAAGTTGACTTGAGTAAAACTGCGTGCGTGGAAATTACTCCGGGGATAATCAGGCTCAGTCCCGGCCTGCGGTGTCACTCGGCGAGAAACTGATGGACGTGAGGTGATATCAGCGACAACCCCAGCACAAATCAAGTGAATTCCAAATCACTGCAACAATGCTGTGGTCAGTGCAAACATTCCTATCATATATTAATGTGAAATATGGGAACTTTGCCCCTGTCGTTTTTAGCACTAAGAGCTGCAACTAGCCATGACCACGAGATATGCGCGAAAAATGGGATCGAAAGGCGAGGAGATGACAGCCCCCTCGATTCTCTGGTCAGACCCGGGTGCCTGCAGGTTACAGCTCGAGTGTGGGCTTCCAGCTTCACACACACACACAAAGGGTCCTTGTGTAATATACCGACTAACAATAGCTCTGGCCTTTAATATGTCGGCACTGGTATGTATGTATAAGGAGTAGACAACGATCATATAAATAACACCGCATACTCTCTGTGTGTGTTGATGGCTTCTCTGGGATTGCCGCATTTACATTATGTA
This sequence comes from Armandia brevis, assembly GCA_035585475.1. NCBI lineage: Eukaryota > Metazoa > Annelida > Polychaeta > Opheliidae > Armandia > Armandia brevis. The sequence continues at coordinate 10,329 of JAXGGS010236629.1, read as the reverse complement.
TTATTCAAGGTGACGGGAGGAGGGTTGGTGGCCACAGCCCGGAGACCGAGGACCAGCAGTGCACACAGTTACATATCCATGTTTAAACAGTGTGCAATCCTGAACCTCTTCTTCTGACGAGAACTCAGCTGAATATTATAACTCCGGGCTTATTCATTCATTATAGCAGAATATCTGCAGCAATTCTGATCTGACCCAACGTGCGGAAGCACCTTGTCTTGTATCCGGCTCCTCTTAAACATGTAGACAACAGACATGGGTAGTAAGTAAACTGACCCAGTCTTCTCTGCACCGCTGGAGAGAGGCCCGACTCAGGGGTGCGGGATCTACCGACGTAAAACACGTGTATAAAACCCTGACTAACTGAGTATGATGGATATATACGAGAGGATGCCGGGAGATGCCAATGGGTTTAAACAAGTGCATACATGAATACGCAATGCTCTAATCAGTTTGAAAAGGGTGCTCCGTCATAAACGTGGATTTCCTGAGGAACACGATAGTAGGAAATTAGATGCCACTCAATGCTCGATGTTAAAACCATCTGCATCTAGCCCCAGTTTTTACATGTCCCCGAAATCATAAAGTCATCTCGGATGTGATTCAGCAAGACGAAAAATATCAACAAAAATATATATATATATATATGTATATGTATTTATTCAATGATATATATATATTATTTATCTATTAATAATGATATTAGTTCTTACAGCTTAAAGATACGTGTTTATGCAGCACTCTGTGGAAGCAGCAGATTTAAAGGATTTATTGTCCGATATGAATTCACATATCCCAGGGAGCTCGTTTAAATCTACATAGTTTTGATATCCCTGCAGTCGTGGAATCTGGGCAAATTATATATATTCATATATCGTGCCTCGGCCAGTAATGCGAGTCATAGTCAACAACTTGCACGAGTTTTACAGTGGTAAAGTAACATATCTGAAGCTGTTGCATCCGTCTAGCACACTTTGAGCCGAGGCCATGTGACTACGATAACTTGTGACCTCTGGCATGTAAAAGCGAGAACCTGTGAACCCTATAATTGCTATTGTTATGAAACTTACACATGCCATGTATAATGCAAAATGAAGGTGACTGATAAACATCTAATACATTTTGATCGTAATTTCCCACCCTAAATGGCCGCCTCAATCACATAACAATTGACCTCCAATGACCCCTGTCTTGCTTGTCGCTCACAAAGCGAGGCCACGTGACAACGATAACTTGTGAACCTTGTCTTGCTCACTGCTCACTTTAGAGTTGCCACCTGTCCGCCGGCCGACATGTCCGCTTGTTTATCAAGCGCTCGATCAAGGCAAACAGACGCGCGTTTCTTTTAATGTCCCGCGGAAATCCGACGAGCACTTATCTGATCACGCCAAAAAGTCGGGGCCATCCGCCTAGTTCGTGGTAAATGTGACTTTTATCGCCATTTGTAAATAAACTAATCGGCAAATAGTGCGAAACTTCAGTCATTCATAGTTAAAGTGATACCGAGTGATGGTGGGGAAAACATGGAGAGCCTGAGTGGATGCATCCTGACTCAAATTCTTCATCCATCTTCATCGTTTGCTAAGGCGAGCGGCTGAGACTGCATCAGGCGGATGAGACAATCTCCAAGATATCATTAATAATTGAAAGCTCCTCGTAAAATTAGACTGAGGGATGATGGAAAACGTGAGAATTAGTAGAAGCGGATTGAGCTGCCAACTCACCCCCGACACGAGAGTGACCTAATTTGTAAAACAACTACAGATTTCGGCGGTGTTTACATGGTAACGTGTGAAATCTGATGCATAATTGAAATGGCAAACAGGGAAATCATTCCGGTGCACAGTTCGAGTAATCCATACCGAGGGGATATGCAAATATCTTGTCTGGCTGACGTGGAGGTTCCTCGGTGTATCGATTTGAGACGGACATGATACTTCCCAGGCCAACAACACCTTCATCCGGTACTTCCGAGGTGCATATCATTGTCATGGGAACAAACCGATCACTGGATATATATCCATTTCATAATACATTACCCCCTTCTGTAAAAATATGCGGTGAGAAGGCACCTTCTGCTTCAAATCACAGCCTGTCTGAAAATCAGCAATCTTACTGATGATCAGTAGCATTCAAAAGGTGCCGGGTCGATAGTGAAATCCTCGCACCTCGTGGCCAGTGGCGAGTTCTGTGTCCCTCACCACAACCACTGATCCCGGGGACTTAAACAACTCGAGTTGCACAGCCACAGTTTGCTAAATAAACGATAACAGTTGATCCCAGAGGCAGCCTCGCTCAAAGCACGAAATAAATATCGTCATCCCTCTGCCAAACAAAACGCAACCCATTCAACATTTAACATATAATTATAAGAATCGCAAATCCTTTTGAAAGACAATAAAAAAGATGAAGTTTCTGAAGATGGCGGCATGAATAGAGATACAGATGGCTGGGGATGATAGCGGCTTTTGTCTGAATTGTTGTCGTATGTTTTACAAACTGATGGATCGGTGTCTCAGAGCGGAGTGTCTCGCCCCCGGGTTAAATGTGATCAGCCTGAGAGCGGGGAGGGGTTGGGAGAGGATGGCCCGGGGGTGACGCTCTCAGATATAGAAGTGCAGGGAGCAGAGGGAGGGATGAAGAACACCGTGATAAAGGCTGATAGATGGCTCGAGCGGGGGGCGAGAGAAGGAGAGAAAGGGCCGGGGTTCAGGGACGCCAGGCGCCCAGGGTGACACGTGCCACACCCAAGGACACGCCCCCAGAGAGAGGTGACTAATATGTCTCCTGATTTGCACGAGCACTTCCGGTTCAACAAAACCTTTATACAGCTCGGAGAGATTCTGAAAACAAGGCTCAGATTATTCTATAATACGTGATACGAGATTAGCTGTTGTCACGGTTACCGAGTATATTTATACATGGCCATCTATATGTATTTGTCCATAGTGACGCACATTAAACGGTGCCAATCGCTCATTAATGTGATACAAATTGCTACAAATCGGCCCCAGCAGCATTATTAATCATGTCATACAACAACAGCGGAGGCTGTAGGAGGAATATTACCATGCAGCCTGCTGCTGTAATTATAATAGACGCCACAATTCTGTTCATCAACAAACTGGAGATGCTCGTAATTAAGCGAGGGTTAAACTGGATCACAACTCTCCCACAGATCACTCAGAGTTCAGCTCCCCCATGTTTTAGGCGCAGATAATTGATGTGTCTCCTCCACAGTAACGAGTAGGACGGTAAAGTGCAGCATATCACGTGTTAATTGCCGCTCGAGAGGCAGCGAGGAAGCGCCCGGCGAATACAGAACACAGAAACACCCACCTGTTGAATGTGAATTCGCACAGCCGCACAAGTATCCCACTGACGGACGCTCGGTAGCTAGAAGCTGCCTACAGAACGCCGCATGATTTCACCACAGCAATCCGAGCCGGCGATGTTATGTTAAATAGCGAGTTAGAATCGCGAGTGCCGGCGACACGCTGCTCGGTAAGCGGCGAGAGTGAGGAGCACGAGACTGGCGAGGTGAGATAACGCACGGGTCGTCAGCGCCGCCTCTCACAGCAGCGGCAAAGAATACACGGCCAATATCCGAGCCGTGGAGAGGGGAGAGGCTGAGGGAGGGAGATGAGCAGGGAGACTGCGGGAGGCAGACTTAGCGTATGCGAGAAGGACTACTGGAGAGGCCCCTGGCAATCGTCACCAGACTAAAGCGTCACATAGTACACAGCAAAGTCATTGATGGACAAGGTTCTAGACTTTGACATATTGCCGTAACATTAGGCGAAAGCATAACTGCACAGACTTCTTTAAGAACCACAAATAGATTATCAGTGCTGAAAGATTTACACCAGAACATTTGGTATGACCTGGGATATTCCTATCATCAGTTACTGGGCAGGACGTTGATGCCAATGTAAAATCATCAATATCAGATAAGATGATTGACATTTTGATTTCAACAAAGTGGCAAACACACTACCTCCGCTGTGGATTATTGCGGGCAGATGTCATTTATTTACTATGTCATCTTCCTATCCAATGCCGTGTCTTTCAATCATAAAAGATGGAAATTAATATATATTTTAACAGCGTCTATGGTACCTCAGATGTCAGTCTCTGCAGCGTTTCCCGCCGCCTGACCCTGAAACATTTATCGTTTGCTTGCGCCTGTGTGACGGTAAACACACCTCAGCTCTGGGTCACAACCTCAGCAGATGGCACAGGTCACAGGTCATGGGTCACAGGGCCGTCAGATCAGGGTCGGTTTGTTACTCATCTAAACAGTTAGGTTAGACTAACTAGGTGGTCCTTCTAATTCTGCTTCAACATCATCGGCACGTAATTCCGGTCTGCCATCAAAACCCCCTTCAACAAGATCTCTCTGAGTTCCTTTATAGAATACCACCAACATCTGAATAGTTATCCAGTATTTCCATAAAGACACAGGCAACTATATTCTGTCTCTCTTTTAAAAACCACTAGCTGCAAGTCGCTATGATTCTCCACCAAAAGCCATTAACCTAATAAGCATCTTGTCTCCCCACCAAGGCACCAGCAGGACCTGGCCACCAACTAGGTTGTCATCTTGTTTCTCTTTAAATACCCACTATCCTTGCTGCTCCTCGTGGTCGAGGTGGCACAACAAGACTGTGGCCTCATTCCTTTGCATCGATTCTCAATTCTCCATCACTTGACCGTGTAAAATGCCATGATGAATTGAGCTGGTGCCGCGTTACTATTGGTGATAAAATGAAATCACATTTCCCTGTGACACAATAGATGATAACGGGCGATAAACTAAGATTGAACCGAAGTGGGTGCCGCACAATGATATTTTGATTGAGTAATCAGGTCGCGATGGCTTACATCGCCTGCCACTGACGACAATTTACCATCAATCAAGAGGACATCATCTCACCTTAAACACGACTTTATCTATCACATATAGTTCACGAGAAGTCAAGCGTTCAGGAGGCCAGAAATCAGCCGGATAAGAGTGCAGTTACCATGTCAACTACGTGTCTGTATCAGTGGAATGTAACGAGAGAGAAGGGCGATAGGTGAGTGTGACGAGAATCCATACGAGAACAAGGGTTAATTTCTGATTAGGATGCTGAATCCATAGAAACAATCCCGCATTCGCATTTCCCCTCTCTCGGGTTAATAGAAAATTGTGTGTAACCTGACTGTGTGTCCATTACCATATCAACCTCCACACATCACAGTCCGCAAATCACTCCTCTGTCAACTTGATACCTATATGTATATATGTGGATAGGAATTGAATATTACACAATTGAAGAAACACTTTCAGTTCCACAGTCAATTGGTTTTCAATAACATTGGTAAATCGCCCAATCCCCCGTCTGGTTACCTAGCAGCCGCGGTGACCATTAGCGGTCACAATACCACGTGTTCTCTGTAGTGGTCAGATTTACACGTGCTCTTTGTAGCGGTCACTGAGGACCGGATATTCTGGCGGCAGGTGAGAGGAGGCCTGATGGGGGCTTTACTCCACAAAAGCTGCTGATCTGCTGAGAGAGAAAACACCGCCTATAAACTGTATAAATTGAATATATATTTGTGCATATATCTGTATATATATCTGTGTATATATCTGTATATATATGTGTGTATATATCTGTGTCTGTGGCGGGGAAATGAATACTGAGACACAGTTGTGATTTTTTAAGATACACAGGTGCATGATGGCGGTGATGAGGATGATGACGTGAATACTGCTGCTGCTGTATCACCCCAGGCTTTGCTAGGCCACCTGGTAACAGGATAGGAAAGCGCATGATATAAGCGCTCACGGGAGAGGAGAGATGAAATCATCAGCAGCTTGATCGTCGGCGGCAATTAGAAATCACAAGTATCATCATCAATAAAGAGAATAAAAATATAGCAAACAAATTCTTGTCGAGTAGAGCGCCGCTTTGTTTTATCTCGGAGATAAGAGTGTAAAAACCTCGACACTTTCTGAATGTTGGAGAATTAGCACCTGTACCTCCCGTCAAGTGTTTATATTATTAGCCGCGATGTGATCACTTTGATCTAGATTCAATTATCACATCATCCTACAGACACAAGCGCGATTAAATATCATGGAACATGACGTTTTTACTCCACAACTCGTGGGTTCTTTGCCCTCCCGCTCGAAAATCAACGCACTAGATAGTGAAGTGAAGTGAAGTGAAGTGAAGTGAAGAGAGAATGTCTGAAGCCAATCAGTGATTAGTTTCCCTGCCAAAGCGCTAATGAGAAGCTGGAAAGACATCGCGATTCAGTTAACTGTACAGATGACCACCTGCTTCTATTAACCGGGGTCTGGTCAGTCCTGCCAAAAGGTCAGACAGCGGACAAGTGAAGGTCAGATCAGCACGATGGTAGCTTGGCAGCCATCTGTAAATTCTGTGAACGGTTATATATATGAGGAGAACGTGCCAGCCATGAGGGTCCCGACCTAGCTCTCTACAAGATGTCCGACAGATGCAGGAGGTCATACTCTGGTTTGTCATGAATTCACCACGACTTATTACAGTCTTATGCTTCATGTGTTGTACATTGTACAATGTATTGTCGCCTGTGATCACTTCCGGTCGAGTTCAGGTCGCTAACGAATGTCATCATATTCGCTTGTGGTTTACTAGTGTGACCGGAAGTCAAATACAAGTCTCCTAAATCTCCTGAAGAACACGAACTTGGCTGTTGCTTATGAGAATCATGACCTCATTTCAACCCCTATTGTAAATGTTCAAGTCAAATCTGCCACGCAAACTGACGTATCCCCGACATTTATCCGCGATATTGGGACAGGGCGATAGATAAAACTGTTGAGAGTGTTCACACATGACCCTAGCGGTCGTGGTCCACACTTCCAGCACTGGTCGCACACTACCAATGAAGGCGAGGCCACGGCACGGCCGGGATTAAGCGGCAAATTACATTCCGTGTCTGCGATGGTTCGTCCTTACAAACTAAGCAAGGGGGGGGGGAGCGCATCTCCTCTTAATAAGCAGAGGGGAGCATCTCGTCAGTGCGGGGGCTTCGGGGTTATTTGTCAGTCATTAAATCATCTCTGTTCTGTGAGCAAATATCAGGGTTACCAGGGTTACCGCTCCCCGACCAGATCAAACTCGTATTAATTCTGTCAAGCGTCCGCGCTGCCATGGCAATGAGCGAGCAAATTCATTCACAGCACTACCTCCTCCCCCCCCCCTGCTCCGGGCACACGGTTAAACACACATGAAGTGCACTCCCCGTCTGACATCCACTTCTTACAAACTAGTAAACAGAAAGGAGGTAAGATTACATATTGCGAGGCCCTCTGAAAACACAGAGCCATCATCTGGACACGGACCTGTTTACGCCTACAATCAAGCTTTGCAGGGCGACTTCTTCGTAAACTGGGAACATAACAACTTCTCGCGAGCGTAAATCGAATCTTCAGTCGACATTTTGCATCTTAGTTATGACATAGGTGAAAATAATCGGGTAGCAGCTTGCGTATTAACACACGGGGAAGTTTGATTTCATGATGAACCCAGACTGGCATGACGTTCCGTACGGAAGCAATCTTGCTGCGGCGGCCGTGTGTTTGAAAAAACCCATCGCCACTGGTTGTCATGCACACAGGAGTGAGTGATAGTTCATTTAGGTTTTATACCACAGGCGACTTAATCAGAAACTCTTTCCACGAGACGGGAGATATCGACAGATCAGACAGCAGTCACCTGCACACGGAGAAGTCAGATTAAATTAGCGACAAATACCGAGCCCGAGTCAAGACGCGTGCCCGTGTACAACAATGACAAATACGTCAGTGTGGATCCAGCTTTGAACTCTTGGTCATATTAATGCGATGTGAAAGGCGGGGGGACTTCTCAATATTTAGTGCCCCCTCGGAACAGATTGTGCCCGTTCGCGGTACGCAGAGTTAGGGAAGCCTACCATCCATGTTACCCATCGTATCGGCACATGACTTGTAAAAACAGCCTACCGCACAGCATGCGAATCAATTATGTGACATAGCAGCATAGCCATGAACCGAACTCAGAAAGTACGGTATAAAAAACATGAACATGACATGACATATTTGCACACCGTTAAATTGAAAAAACACAAAGAGAAATGAATCTTAATCAAACACAATTAAATAAACATTTACTGATGATCGATCTGAAAACCAAATCTTTCTACACATAAATGTGGGCTTTGGATAGATTTTAAATGCTATTGACATATGAGAGGAGCTTTCACGATACGGCCTTTAAAGATGATTTACATAATGATACTCACTTATTCAACTCATGACATATACCACGCTCGATATATCAAACTTACCTGAATACCAAGAACTTGAAAGAAGCATTGTAGCGCATAACCAGAATTAACTGTTGATGATTTCTCAGAGATGAGTGATATGATTATTGATGACCCTGCTTATGAAAGGGGAGACATTTATAGTCACATTGTCTACATTCTGTGACATCCAAGGAGAGAGGACGGGGTCCAGATGCCTTGTTTTACAACACAATAGTAACAGTAAAAATCAAATAAAACTTGACATTATTGACAAGCGACATCTCAATTTCCCAGATTATTGTTTGTATAGTATGCCGAAGCTGTAAGTGTGAATAAAACTGTTTTTACCGAGGACATGAAACGATCGGAAATCGTGTTATTTCTAAATTGAACAGGCGTCGCGGATATAACATTATTGATAAGCAAATAGTTTGTTTCTGACATTAAAGAGAATAATTGAGAATGATGATGCATTCACACAAACGGACAAATGTGAATATGTCTTGATAATTAAACATGTATATAAACAGATGCCTAGAAGGGTAGTGAGTTACAAAGCTCAATGCGATGGGGAAATAGGTTGATCCACAAGTGACGTGGTAGAGGAGCATTATCACTTCTGGTGCAGCTGTTGAGAGAAACCCGGCGGCTTCAAAGCCACCTCTCACCACGGTGTCGCCCTGAGGAAAGTTCTGTCAAATATCCCGTACATCTACTGCACAATAGAAGAAGATTCCTCACTTCTATTTCAGTCTCAGCCTCATCCATTTGTCACCGCGTATTAAGCGTCTTTTCTTGGATTCAATATATACGCCGATATACCAGACACAAGCAGATTACCAGGCGACAAGGGGAGCATCACTCGTACCCATAGCAACCTATCTCTGTCAATTTATCATTTTTACAGGATTAAATGGGCATTGTATCACGGAGCCGGTTGAGTATGATGGACTGTAATCCTGGAGGTTAGATACGGCAGGGGAGGGGGTGTAGATGGCGGGTACCTAGCAACCCAGTAACCATGGTGATATGAGGCTATTCCCGGCCACATACCGGCTACTGATCTGATCTTAAGTCCAATTTGTTGGCATGATGACATGGACTAGAAACAACCTTGGCGGACATGACATATCAGGAACATGGTATGAGTTGTCGCATGATTGTGTTCTTGGGGAAGCGGAATATTTGCTCAGCATCATTGGACGACTTTCATATCAAATGATTAAGTTCACGGGAGCCACAAGAGAGAAATCAATCACTGCGAGAAATCAATCACTGCTATGTTTCAATTTAAAAGTCATGTATAACTGAAACATGTGTCAGACCGCGATGAGTCATTTTCTCAGTAGCAAAAATATGATCTAACTTAAAGTTTAATATGCAAACAAAACTAATTCAGGGGGAATTTGAGATATTTTTGCAAAAGAAGTAAATAGCGATACGGAGACATTAGTAGTTTCAGTGAAATTCTAAAAATGTGTTGACCGCGTTTCTCTTCAATGCCAAGGATGGCCAGCTAAGAATTGCAAAAGAAGAGAACGTTCAGAAGGTTTTGAGCGCAGTATTATATGTTGTATTCGGTGAAGCATTTCTTCACACTGCAGAGAGCCCTGTACTTGTCAGCCCCTTTCACTCAGTAACTAATGCCGAGCGGCAACCCACAAAGTAGACAATTTAGCAACAGGTTGTTGACCTGTCCTCTAAGTGAGCCAGTGGGACGGCGGCAGACTGGCAATGCCAATACAAGCAATTATTAAAGCTAACCCGATATAATGACTCTTGCAAAACAGCCATGACCAAAACATAAAATATGGGAGGTGAATTTCTTGCCGGACTAAAACTAGCATAGAAAACAATATCATAACTCAGTAAGAACATGCTCATTAAAAAACAAAGTACCCTTTTACGAGAGGTTATACACTAACATGAGAACAGTTTACAGTATGTCAATGCCGGACACAGTAGATACAGTATCCTTGTGCAAGAGGGGGAGTCTCTGTTATA
>JAXGGS010236628.1:24882-39076 GCA_035585475.1 Armandia brevis | reverse complement strand
ATCACAGAGGGATCAAATTCAAAGCCTGAACAAACATGTAGAAGACCTTGCCAAGTAAGTAATATTTATGTTGTTGGTATGACGTCTTCCATATTTGGCGGATTTATAAAAGTAACTTAGAAATCGATTTTTTATTTTCATAAATCTTTCAGGAGCGTCCAGCGTCTTCACACCAAACAGAACACATATTATTCTCTGGCAAGTATGGAATGGATAACAATAGTATTTATCACTCCTGACGGCAGCAATAGAGCGGAGAAGACTTTTATCCTCGACAACGGACGCTTACAAATCGCGGCGGTGAAAGATTCTTTTGGCCTTCAAACTGTTGAAATTTTACATGGTGAGAAGAAACACACCAGGGCTATTTGTGAAATATTTGTTAAAAAAAAGAATCATGCATTTACCGCAGTTCTGTAACACCAATAATTTACTTCGCATCTTTTATTTCAGAGGGAACTAATTATTGTGTTGGAGGCAATTCAGATGGGTACATGCCGATAAAGTTTCAACATCGTCAGAAAGTGTGTATTACCGGTCTGATGACGCCTAATTCAGATGCTCAAACGTTCTGTTAAACCCCGGAATTAAGTAAAGATATATATACCGCGGTATATATATATATATTCCTCATGCTGATCGACTAACGGCATTCATGTAATTTAACCTGTCATAAGTACCGGGTACATGTACATGTATTTTTTGTACGACATGTTCATGGCATTTCATTTGTAAATGGTTGATTGCCAATTTGCTATAGGGTGTGATCCCACACTTTGGGACGCAATGCGTGGCTCCAGGGAAACTGCGACTGTATTATAAAGTCGAATAGCCGTGTCGATATTTTATACAGTCAATGACGCGATCCTACACGATGATATTAATAGATAGGAGTACTTCAGTGAAGGGCATTTCCCTTAAACGGCAGCAGATACATACAGAATAATATCACGACATTAGTAATTACGTATTTTCGTACTTCGTTTCCATTGCATACCGTATATATACCTATTGTGAAAAAGGAGAAGGCCTTTTGTTTCATGACATTGTATATTTATTTAAAACTCACTGGACACTTACATTTAAATGACCGAATTCACTACAAAGTTAATTTTATTTAATAAATCATTATGAGACCATAACTGACACATTTTTGTATTTTATTTCTTTACAAAGGTGTATATAAATTAAAGTACATTTCGTATATCGAAAAAATCACAACTTACCTCGGTAATCTCACCAAAAACTACGGTATTCTAAACTATGTACTACCGTAATGTCAATCAGCCAGATGAGCAAATGTATTAATACTTGAGGTAAACTTTGAATAAATCGAGAACTTACCTGAAGCATCTTAGTATTACCGTACGTCTGAGCCAAATCATAAATACGCGAATAACAAATTAACGAAAGAATACCATGACTTCCACCAGGTATGATAAGTTATATGTACATACCGGTAATGTAAACGTTTGACACCCTTGCGCATCCAAAAGTAAGTTGTATACTCCTTGATGATGTCTCGAATGTGGCACAAATTTGTCCTGGACAAATGCGAGGACCAGTTTACACAACTAATATCGGCACCATTTGCTGACCATATCATGGACTGAGGTAATAACTCATTGACAGTAACAAACAGTGTGTTTTGACAACCCTATCATGGAGCTTAATCTTGCTTTGGACTTAAATCGGGAGACAGTTGCTCTTGAAAACATTATCAGTGCATCAGAATATACGGCTAAATATGAATTAATGTCTATATATTCCAGAGAGATCATGGGAACTGAATGTCTATTCGTCTAAATTTCTTTCTAATTACATCTTCGTCTGTCGAGGGACTCTCTGAAGCTTGGGCTTCTGACTGGAATTGTTTAATTACACTTGAGCCGTTTGAGTTACACGAAGCTAAATCCGTTTCGACACGAGAGCTCGGGTCTGGTCTTTTTAATCGAATTTTCGTAAGTGTTGACTTTCTCTGTGGCATGATTTTGGTAATTTTTACGGTCACCTTGTCTTGGGAATCGGTCGAGGGCGTTATCACGTCCTTGACTATTGTTTTAATTTCAATATTCCCTGTATCATTCGACTCTTTCACAACATTTGTCACCTTGGGAGTCCCTAAGTGTATGCCATCAGGTTTCTTGACTGGAGTGTCACTATGTATATGCTTGTGGCTGATGTTATGGTTATCTTTTTCTGAACTAGAACTATTGGAACTGGACTTTCCTAGTTTTATCAGCTTCCTCTCGAAGTTTACGGCAGTGGGTGGTGGTTTTATTCTGCTGCCAGATGAGGGCGGTGTGTATGAGGACATAAATCTGGAGTTGGGATGAGAATTGCTGCTTTGTCCTGGTTTGATGCTGGAATGATGAAAAATGTATCAAGTGTTATTGCTAGCATCAAAAATGGACATAAACGTAACATATTTAGTATTAAAGTGAACGTCAATAGCAGTGGCATTTATATTTCTCAATTTTCTACAGGGTCAATGAAAGTCTTACCCCATATGAAGTTCGTTACTACATGACACTTGATCGAATTTTCGTTTCCGTTTGTACGATTGAACTTGTTTTTTGGTCATTCGTTTGCCCCTTCTATTTTGTCTGTGTGTTCGTTGTGGCATAGGGACCACATTTTTATAGAAAATCTCAACCAACGCCTCTTTGCTAAGCTGTTCGGGGTTTTCAATTTTCAGCTTTCTCTGAAAGGATAAATTGTCAAGAGTTTCAAAGACAACTAAATATGTAAAAGACTCACAGCTGCACCCTGCCGAAACTAAATGCACTTATTCGAAGACAAGATCTGTCGGTCGAAATGTAGATGTTATCACATGTGCTCAATGGCCTATTTGAAATGGCATACGTGAATTCACGCGAGGTGGTCATTGCTGAGAGTGATATATGATCAATACGGGAGTGTGATAATTCTATTAATGCATTTAAATGTGTTGACGAGAGCTATGTTCCACTCCAAGTGAGATAATCAATAGGTACCTTATTGATTTCAATGAGAAGGGCGCCTTTAGAGAGTATTTCAGGCTGCAAAATGTCCAAAGTTTTGTTTTCGTCCTCCATGTTTGCTCGAGGAAGGTGAAGGTTGTTGGAAGGGAGGTATTATTTTTAGAAATTAATTGATTATCTTATTTTTACTTTAGTTTACCTAAGATAACAGAAATTGATCATTCATAGACACGTTATTTAATTTGTACTATTTTATAACTTTTTTAACCGCCCTCCCGTCCTAAATCAAGAAATATTAGATTGAAGTAGTGCTACAAATTTTGGAACCAGTCTGCAATAACTTTGTTGACATTTAATGGGAAGCCATAGTTGTTAGAAACTTCCTTCTCGGGAATGAAAAATATATTTCTGCTAATATTTCTGCTATGAATTGATTGGCAACACGTGGTAAGTACTTTATTGTACACGTAAAAGTTTTAAGAGCTATATTAAAATATATGTCAATTGTCGACACTTCCTAAAATTAATGTACAATCAATGACATCAAAGGTTCAGGTACACCCATACTTCACGTGCCTGGGACATCCCAGGATTAGTCATCCGTGTATTATCTCTGCTGAGCAGGCATATTTTGTACATGACTAACCAGAACGTGGTTTTCTAGCCTCAGTACGGAAACATAATACAACGTAAACCTGTTATAACCCCAGAGCATCAGTTAGACTCCACGAAGTAGCTGTTACCTGTGTATAAGTTGAAACAATTCTCATTGATTTCAGATAAATTGGTGGCCAACAATTCTGTGGCATAGACCAAGGAATACTTCCTTATCCAGCTTTGGATACACGATATATTTTTAGTAACGGTTCATCTCTTAGGGCGTGATGGGTTTGTTTACCAAACTGGTCATAGCATTGGAGCTTGGAACAAGTCTTCCATTTAAGAAGAAGCAGAAGATACGCAAGCAAATCACTGAAAATGATGGGATAATATCATTCATCATCACCAAAAAGGTAAAAACCAATCCCAACTAATTAATGGTATTCTATATTTTCTCAACACCGTCTTGTTTGCCTAAACATGTATATCTTCAACCTTAAAACTTAGCTAGCTGTAATTAGTTATCACTATAGACATGACTGACACCGCAATGTACATGTACATTGTGTATACATGTACCTTTTCATACATGTTTTTGATAAAAGTTTGTAATGACTGTCTTCGAAAATACGTCATATTCATAAATGTAAGCATATCGCATTCGTAGTGTAATATCCTGGTGACCAGCATTAAAGACAGCCCGGAAGATTCTTACAAGTGCAGAAGTGCCATCAAACTTGGTATACCAATTGTGTCTACCGAATACCTTGACGCTTGTCTTCAGGAGAATAAACTGTTAGATTGTGATCCATATTTAGTTTACGGCAAGACCAAGTCAGAAGAGCTAAAACAAGGCAAAATTGTTGGTAAGTCCAGGAGTAATTAAGTTTCATACACATTGGAAATGTTGCTCTGTTTGTGCTTGCAGTTTATAATATTTATCGACGTATTTACTGTCAATTTTCTTACAAAAAGCATCCAAAAACCAACCATCCGAAAAGATCAAGAGAAAACTCGTAAGTGTCAGCCTAAACTCTATCAAAGGGCAGCCATATAAAGAAGAGTACACCAAGTTCAACGATGATAAATATGAAGTTGTGAAGTTCATGACCCTTAAGGTATATTGACATTTGTTTAAAGAAATTAATACATGATGAAGGTTCTTCAATTTTAAATGGTATCAATGCTATTGCATACTGATGTATACATGTTTCACTAAGTCTACCCTGGTATGTCTGTTACAGAAGGAAGAGAATAAGACAGGCGTTACACATTTCTATATGGTTGAGCTTCATGCTTGCCCTATTGTGATAGAGGCTCAACAAAAGTTTAGAATATTCTGTCATTATGGGGTACTACAGTCATCCTCAAAGGTAAGGATCTGACCTGCATATCACCCTATCGAAAATCTGTGCGTTTTCTTTTCAATTAAATATATGGTAGTACATTTTTATGTGATAATATAAATGTATGCCCTCTTCACAGAATTTGGGTACAAAAGAATGCAGATTCAGCAACAGTACTGACGAAGCTTTAGCAATTTATGACAGAGTTTGCCAATCCCAGATGGACCCACCGAACAATTACGAACCCACCAGCAAAAGACTCTCTCCCCGAATAGGCTCCGGAAAGTTCAAACAAGTCAGTGGAAACTCTTTTAACAATCCAGTTTTTATTGATTTTTTATATTGTCATTTTTGTTATGATGATTCTTTCTTACAAATATGTACATCATTTAAATTAATGTTTACTCATAGATGAGTCATTCGGGAGAGACTGAGGGCCTTACAGGTGATATATGTGAGTTGCTCGAGCACGTTTGGCAGGAAGCAACAGGGTCATTGGAAGGTACTCTATCCGTTCCCATGGAGACAATAAAAGTGGAGCAGGTCAATATCAACTCCGCATCTGAATACGATATCGCATATACATGTATTGATGTAGTGGATTGATGGTTCTGAGTAACGGAACGTCGATTAACCGGTTGTTTATAAATGCAGGTTGTGAAAGCCGAGGCGTCCCTAATGGAAATCAAGAAAGCCATTGAGGATAAGAAGGACATGGAGTTCTTGAAGAAATTAAGCAAGGAATTTTATAACAACTTGCCACACATAAACCAGGAGACAATCTCTGATAAGAGTGCCATAGCTAAGAACCAGAATATTTGCCAGGTGGGATTCTGATTGTATAGGTCAATTAGCGTTGCAAATATTGTGGATTATATGATCATATGTAAAACTTTCTGTACACAACTTTGCAGCTGGTAAAAGATATGGTCTCTGTAAGTGAAGCCACGGACTGGTCTGTCAGAAGCAGTATTGAGTCCAAGTATCGAGCATTGCGCTGTTCCATCGAACAACTTTCACCAAATGAATTCGACGAGATAGAAGAACTAATCGAGTCAACTAAACAAGGGTACATATGTGCATAGCAATCATTCTTGCGCAGAAATTGTAGACAATCCAATATCTCTTCCCGTACACTTACAATATAAACTATGATTCGTACTATGAATCAAAATAATTATAATTCACCACCATTTAGAACTGGCGCAGAAATCTTGAACGTTTATGCAGTGCATAGAGGCGTTGAGGAGACAAACTTCAGACATGACCTGTTTAACAAGCAACTTCTGTTCCATGCATCGGATGTCAAAAACTTTGTCGGAATATTTTCAAGGTTAGCTTTAGATTACAATCATAAATACAGTAACACTATTCTGTGTTCATTTCCCAGTGTGTTATGTCATTTTTATGATTTGTTAATTCAGAGGGCTCCTTTTGCCTAAATTTGTCGTTGATGACTATGGTGGAAAGAGGACGGACGCTGGAATGCTGGGCCACGGAATATATTTCGCGGATGCCTTCAGGTTGCTTTTCATTTTAAAGTGACATACTATTAAGTCTAAATCCAGTTCGCTAGATATAAATATGGCAGTGCATATACTGAATATATATGGACATTCATATATTTGCAGCACGAGTGCGAAATATTCAGTTCCATCCCAAACGAAAGGCTCCAGATTGATGCTTGTCAATGACGTTGCCCTTGGAAAGTGTCATAATGTCTACAAATACGACACTAAATTAAAACCAACGCCGGAGAATCCTTTTGACAGCAGTCACGGAGTTAAGCAAAGTAAAGGTGAACCATCCGAGTTTGAAGTGAGTGGATGCTTCGCTTATACTCCTTAAGAATCTGCATAACAGCTGGATTTGCTTTTGCTATACAATCCTTTATTGATTGCAGGATGACGAGTATTGTGTGTACAATACAAATCAACAATGCTTACGCTATATCGTAGAGTTCAGATTACCCGAGGATAAATTGAAGGCAGTTGAAAAGCTCTCTGCTATGATAGACGATTCGCAGCTGGAGGAGTCTCTCGATGGAAACACCCGTGAGTAGTCGTCAACACTCCATGCCATTGTTTTAGAATGCTATTTTGGAAAGATACTCTAAGGAATGTTTGAAAAAGGTGTGCTATTGGGACTTTCCTTATGTTTTTCAGTCAACCTAGATGATATACAGAACGTTGCTGACCCCATGGACAAGTTAAATGCTGGTTTGATGTCTAACTCTGATGCTCCAGTGCCGCTGAAGTCTGTGCACGTACGAGCTAAATTATTAGATCTCTCAGCACAGGTAAGGTCATTGTAGGTCATAGAACAAAGAATCGCAACCCAAATACAGCATAGCAGCCTCTTTTACCGACCCTTTGATATCGTTATTTAGGTCATTGTCCTTCAAGAATACACCAACGAAAGTAACGTCCCGATAGAGGCGAAATATGTATTCCCGTTGGGTGATATGGCTGTTGTATGTGGCTTTGAGGCTTTTATTAATGGAAAACATATCATTGGCGAAGTGAAAGAAAAGGAGCAAGCCCACAAAGAGTATAAGAAGGCCATCAGCGAGGGTCATGGAGCTTATCTCATGGATCAAGATGAAGAAACCCCGGTAAGTTTGCAGTTGTTACGGTAAATAGGCGCAGGGTAAACCCTTCCCGCGCTCAACCACCACTCGCGCGTTATCCCTCGAAATGCTCCCCATCCAAGTTAGGTGCATTCTACATTCCACAACATTAAACATTAAATGGTGTTCATGTTTTAATGTAGGACGTTTTTACTGTGAGTGTGGGTAATTTACCGCCGAATGCCAGTGTGCTGATTAAAATCACATACGTCTGTGAGCTGCTAGTAGAAGGGGACAACATTTGTTTCAACATCCCTGGTTCTGTAGCCCCATGGAAAAAGGACGCTGGGCTTGATGAAATCACTCAGGTATTTACATCAGATTTCGGATACTGTTTTTCAAAAGCAACTCTTATATCGCGACTTGGGTATTGTGAAAATACAA
This sequence comes from Armandia brevis, assembly GCA_035585475.1. Lineage (NCBI taxonomy): Eukaryota > Metazoa > Annelida > Polychaeta > Opheliidae > Armandia > Armandia brevis. Next base: position 31,154 of record JAXGGS010236628.1, on the reverse strand, counting down.
TTGTATGTTTCTAGGTGGACGTTGACACTGTTAAGATTAAAGACGAGCTCGGAGATAAAGTTTCCATTCAGGTTGCAGTGGAAATGCCGTTTGATATCAAGACTATCGAGTGTCCATCTCATAAGATTCGAACAAAGGTAATGAATTGAAATCATAATCATCCACGTTAATCTTATCCTCTGAGTTCACTCTTTTGTTTGTCTTTTCTTCCGTACAACCGTTCAATAAGGTTTTATGGTTGATGTTTGCAGAAAACAGTTACCAAAGCAATGGTTGAATTGAATAAGAATCAAGAACTTGGAGATGGTTTTCAACTATTCATTGGTTTAGCTGAGATACACGTGCCAAGAATGTGGGTCGAAAATCATCCAGAAAAGGATCACCAGGTACCATTCAATGCCACTGGTGCAAATCATGAGTTTGCGGTACGATCGTAGAATTTTTTAAAAGACATTGTTTTCTTTTGTAGGCTTGTATGTTGACATTTTATCCCGAGTTTGAAGCCAGCAGCATGGATAACGAGGTGATTTTCCTCTTCGATTTATCAAACTCTATGAAAGGGAAGTCACTGGTTGAAGCTAAGAAGATCATGCTCCTCGCAGTGCATCACCTCCCGGAACAATGCCTCTTCAACATAGTTGTATTTGGAACATGTAAGTTGATTGCGAATTTATCAAAAGTCCTAATTCTGTAACCTGGTAATTTTGTGTTATTAAACTATTTAATCAATGCACTTTCTGATAATTGAGTACTGTTATTTTTCCCCGACTAGCATTCCATGAGCTCTTCCCATCGAGTCGTCCAAAGAGAAGGAACACCCTGAGCATGGCTCAACAGTTTATTCAGAACACCACGGCTGGCATGGGAAACACCGAGGCATTCCGCCCTCTGCATTCGTACTTTCTCTTGACTCCAGCCGAAGGCATCAGAAACGTTTTCTTAATTTCGGACGGACATATAAACAACGAAGAAATCACCAAGAAGGCTGTCATGGATAACTCGCCACATACCAGATTATTTACCTTCGGAATTAGGTAGCTTTATTTTTTCCCTTATGCTTACTCATGCTGTACGATTGCCCACTACAATCCAGTTTAAGTTACACACACGGATTGAAAAAAAACTGTTATAGGTACGATATTGGAAATGTTGCAACTAACCATGTTCATGTCTGCTTGTTTCTTTAGTGCAACGGCAAACCATCACTCTTTACGAACTCTTGCTCGAGTTGGCGCCGGAGCTTATGAATTCTTCGACAACAAGGTCAAGTCCAAGTGGGAGAGAAAGATAAAGGCGCAGATATCAAAGGCAGGACAACCCGGTCTCACTTCGGTCAGCGTTCACTGGGAGCAATACGGGCAGGAGCTTGAGTGCACGCAGGCTCCATCTCAAATCACGTCACTGTTCAGTGGCTCGCGTCAGGTTGTCTACGGATTCGTGCCCAGTTGTACCCAGGCAACGCTTAAAGCCCTCATAGATAATAGGGAGGTGGCCACCATGGTCTCCACATCAGATTTGAATATCACCACTGGAATGGTGAGTCTCATTTAATTATGTTTCGGGTTTTACAAAGTGTGTTTGGTCAGCTGTTAATTAAAGCTTATCGTGACTGTATGCAAGGAATATTATTCATTCATGCGTTAGTCTACTGGCAACATTATAAAAAAAGATCTCAAGTTATTCAGAACGTTATAATTCTTAACATGAATTATTAATTGGATCCAGATTTAATGAAATCAATTGAATTTAATAATAATTCAATCTTTATTTTTGTTCTGATAGATTTTACATCGACTGACAGCAAGAGCTGTAATAAGAGACTGGGAAGATGGTTCACTGGCGGAGGACAGAGTCGAACACGAGGTACGTATTTATTCTCACTGAATTACGGTCCATAGTACCAACACGAAATCTCTTCACTTCCTTGAAATATATTCTGTGTTTTTGTGTGCAGATCTTGAAGAAAAATCTTAAGAACTCAATCATTAAGACAAGCGTGGATTACAGCATCGTAACCCAATTTACTAGTTTTGTTGCCATCGAGAAGAGGGAGAAAGATGAGGATCTAAGCAAGAGACAGGGACCCTCGATCATGGAGTTGGTAGGCAAAGAAAACATTGATGTGCTAGATTATATGGGTTGGGAAGACAGTGGAGAGGAAAAGTGTGCAGAGGATCCCCTTAAAGTTAGTGTATTCTTCACCACCGATGCTTACATGTAGTGTCCACTTAAACAGTTCTCGTACATATTTTCTATACTGCTAGTTCTACACGGCTAAACGTGTGAATTTTCCAGGGTCAGTCTCCAGAGACTGCTGTTGAGGAGCTTCTTGAGAGAGGTAAGAGGGAGCAGAACACATTTGTGATGCAGGCACAGAGGAGCTACGAAGAAGCATGGAGCCTAGCATTAGCAGAACTTCCACCCGCTCACCCCACAAGATTATCGGTAAGTTTGGCTAAACCGTATAAACCTCCACGTTCAGTCTCTATCTCACAGCATGCCACAGCAGATGTAATCTATCTTTGATCGTATTTACAGGTTGCCCTGAGCTACTCCATATTCTTGAAAGAGCAGATGGGAGATGACGAGGCGGCAACAACATTGTCCAAGCAAGCATTCGATGGTGAGCGTCAACCCTTATCAGATGCAGTTACCTGTCTTTAATCGATTTCGCCCGCTTACGCACTTTCTTTTACCACAGATTCGGTGAGTGAACTGGACTGTTTGAGTGAGGACAGCTACAAAGATTCGACCCTGATCATGCAACTGATCCGTGATAATTTAACTTTGTAAGCAACATACACATTTTTACATACAAACCTACAATTGTAATCATTGATGACCACAATGGAAATAACTCAGTGTCTATTGTTACTCAAGGTGGACTGAAGAGCCAGAGCCACAACCTGACTACAAGGGAATGTCCATGACACAGTCCTCCTTGCTCACAGAAGGTAAATGCTTCACAATCACCTAGTCAACATTCCTGCCTGATATATCGCACGCAATCTCCAAACTACTCTAGCTTTGAATGTTTTGACTATGTTGGGCTTTGCTTACTGCTTAGAGATGATTATGGAACTGCTAGAAGCGTTCCGATTGTTTGACAAAGATGGCAGTGGGTCAATCAGCACAAAAGAGTTACAGTCGTTAATGAGGTCACTAGGTCAAAATCCTACTGAAGCAGAGTTATCAGATATGGTGAACGAAGTAGATGCTGATGGTGAGGAGAATGAGAAAAAAAATGATGATGCTTCGATGAATCACATGATCATATTTCAATTGTATATTGAAATCCACTCCCTCTAATCAATAGGAAATGGGACTTTAGAGTTTCCTGAATTTTCAAGTTTAATGGGTAGAAAAATGAAAGACACTGATTGCGAAGAGGAAATACTCGAAACTTTCAAGATTTTTGATTTGACGGGCAGTGGCTATATAACAACGGCCGATTTGCAACATGTGATGACAAACTTGGGGGAAAAATTAACCGAAGGTGAAATAGGAGAAATGATTAGTGAAGCTGACGTCGATTTAGATGGTCAGATTGATTACAAAGGTGCTCTCTCTCTCTCTCTCTCCTAGTGTGGTGTAGCTACTTCTGCTACCTAGCTCGTACTTTTTCTTAAGTTTTTTTCTAGAGTAGACACTAGTTAAAACTCACGCATCCCCGGTTTTACTTGTAACTGTTATGTGTGGTACCCACAGCTTTCCTGAGCATATAGTAACGTTGTAGGATTCTGCAATTTGTCCTATGTTCACACCTGGCTTAATAACAAGACCAAATCATTTATCAGCTCAAAATATCTTATAATAATTATTGTTTATTGCCGATAACAAGTATACAAAGTGTTAACAACTTTCTTTGAAAACAACCTAGATGCCAACCAATAATCATCCGGCTATTCCTTTTTTTCAGAGTTTGCTGATATGATGTTGTATGAAAAGACAAAATCAAAGAAAGGTAAGTTTGGTCAAACATTAATTTTAATAAAACTCTTCGCAAAACACCACTGACACTGACTGAATCCTATCATATTAAGAGGGAATTTTCAATACACTGCACTGCACCATTTCTTGATGTGAACACGGCATATGTGTATAATGTATATGGTTTGCTAGGGTTTTTATTCTAAATGGAGCTCTTTTAATTAAATGTTGATATATTTTCTCTGTCCAATATTGTGTGACCTTGCACTAATAGAGCACGTTGTATTTTCTGCCGATTGTCTGTGAATTGTTTCCACAATCTAACCAGGTATAAACCAAAACGTTATAAGGTGATTCTTTTGTATTTAGATAGGGAATTGGGTTCTATACAGATTAGTGTTGAATGAGATACTCTTGCCTATTTTCATTATGAATATATGATTGTAAACGTATTTGTTGCGACGATATTTTATTAATTGTTCTCGAAAGCTCAAATGTTCACTACATTTTAATTAGTCTTTTCTTTGTAAGCCTCTTGTCAATTTTTTAATGTTACTGATCCGACATTACAGTTGCATGATACGAATAAGCACTGCGGTCACTTCGAAAAACATTTTTCATAGTAGAAAGTTTTGTCAAATATAGGCTATATTGGGTCGTTTTCAGTAAAAAAGAAGTCGGCATCCAAACCATTTCCGTTCACTGGTTTGTGGGAGCACAGCACCGAGTCCAACCGAAGGGGGATAATCAACCTTTATGTGGGAAATTGTGGCACTAAGCTCGGCAGTGAGCTTCTGGAATACTGGAACACAGAACATGGCCTGAGTTATAATGGAGGCTTCCAAGGGAACAACGCTCAGAGACAAAATTTAGAAGTTTATTTTAACGAAAGCCCGTCAAAGAAATTCACTCCTCGATCAATCCTGATCGATCTTGACGGCAACCGACTTGATAAAATACAAGCAACCCCCCCAACTTCACTTCAATGTAACCCCAACAATTTTATCCGGGGAAAAGCGAGTTATCACTACAATAACAATTTTGCTACTGGTATGTATGAAGAAGGACCTGAGATAATAGAGCAGGTGTTAGACTGTGTTCGGAGACAGTCAGAGTTGTGCGACAGCCTCCAAGGATTCCATCTGACCCACTCTCTCGGTGGTGGCTCGGGATCCGGCCTCACTTCGCTTCTTTTGGAGAAACTTGCTGAAGAATTTGTCCGAGATACGTTTAATTTCGCAGTACTGCCGTCTGCTAAAGTCTCAGAGTGTGCAGTTGAGCCGTATAACGCAGTTCTTGGTTTCCAACGAGTGATTGTGAATTCCTCCGGTACATTTCTCCTCGATAATGAGGCTGCCTTTAACATCTCGACCAATGTGCTTAAGATTAAACAACCTACCCTCGCTGATCTGAATCATCAGTTCTTGGGAACCATGTCTGACATCACAGCTCCGTTTAGGCTTCCAACTGAAGGCCAAGTTTTCTCAAACATGCAGAAGTTTTGCACTAGTATGGTGCCCTTCCCCCGTATGCACTTTTATATAATGGGACGCTCACCGATAACACAACGCGGGACAATCCAGCACGAAACTATGCCAGTGGAACACGTTGCTGGGGGAATGTTCAAAGCCCAGAACATGATCACAAATTGCGATCCAGCTCATGGACACACCTTAACCGGTCTGGCAACTTTCAGAGGCAAAATTCCTTTATATAATGTTGATAAAGCTATGAACCATTGTGAGCATGTTCAGGAAACTGATTGGCTGCCTGACGGTATGAAACACACTGTATGTGACATACCAGCTCATTCTTACATATCATCAGCAACTAGTATTCTGAACAACACCGCTGTACAAGAGATTTATAAAACATTGAGCGATCAGTTTGCTAGACTATTCCGTAGAAAAACTTTCCTTCATGGATACTTAAGTCGCGGCATGGATGAAATGGAGTTAATTGAAGCTGAGTCGAATCTCCATGATTTGACCAGTGAATACCAGTGTTATCAAGATGCCCCTGAGGAAGAAGAGGGTGGATATGATGAGGAATCAAGCGATGAAGACAAGGAGGAGGAGGAGGAGGAGGAGGAGGAGGGCGAGGATGGGGAAGACACTAGTTCATCTGAATCCGACAGCGGTGATGGTTCTGGTGACAGTAGCGAGGAAATTGATGAATGGGCGGATGTAGAGAAATGTGAAGAGGACACGGAGATTGCACTTGAAGAATTGTCGTCCCATTTTGACATAAATAGTGATTTGAACCAAAGCTCTGAGACAGATTCAAAATATATCAAATGTGCAGTGTTTGATGAAAGCTTAAGTTTAAGGAAAGGTATAAAG
>JAXGGS010236628.1:3075-22939 GCA_035585475.1 Armandia brevis | reverse complement strand
CCAGAGATGGCAGGTAGATTTCACCCACCCACTGCGATGTCAGGCAGATTTCACCCACCCACTGCGATGCCAGACGGAGGTTCCTCACCCCCTTCGATGTTGGCAATGGCTGCCCCCATGCTGCAACCTATGCCGGTCAAGTCTATGTCTATTATTAGAAAGCCGGAGGTGAGCTGGAGACACGTAGCAGAGGAGAGAATAGAATGTGTTGCAGGAAAAACTGCCGCGGCTGTACACCAGTCTGAGCCATTGCACCAGCGGCGGGCCGCAAGATTCAGTCCACAGCCAGCAGACAGCGGTGAAATAAGGGGATTCAAGGCCGTTACCAGAGGACGTCGAGAATCTTCCAGAAAATCCCTGGCTACCAAAGCGTCAAAGAAATCAGTCCCAGCAACAGGAGGAGTACAATATCTCGAGTAAGGACGACATACTTTCGTAGTCTCGCCTGCTACTCATAGAATTATTGATATTAGATTTATGCAATTGTGTTTATAATACTGTGATGTGTCTTCTTCTAATTTATGATTTTTTTTCTATGTCAGGGACGACTTATTGTCTGATAACTACATCATGGACAGTTTTGCTGAAGTGACTCAAATTGAATGTCTGATTGACGAGTTTTACGATGACGGAAGTGGTTATAATGGGCAATCTTCTAAGGGTGTGAAAATACATTAATTATATATATATAAATCTCTGCATAATGTGTAAAATCTTTCATTTGGTATGAACATTTCCACATTGTTTATTTGATTTCGTGTTATATGTTTTTAGTTTCTGCTTGTGATTCTGAGGGATATCACAGTGGTATGAGCACTCCTGATGTTTCCGTGGTTACCGGACAACTTAAGCTGGATTCATCGGTCATTAGCAAGCTTTTCGCTCTCTTGAAAACTAGTGTAAGGAACACGTCCAGTTTTCGTTTTTATTTAATAAAACTAAATAAAAACTCGAACAAAATACCGGTAATTGAATGTTAAGGCACAAATATGAATATTACACATTTTCTAGGACGGCGGGAGATTTTGGGAGTTGGATGACGGATTAGATGACATTCTATGCATTTCAACCCTGACACTTCGCGGAATTTTAGATGATGCAGGCATTAAATCACTGGGTACTCCATAGATATCCGAATATGTGAATTAATAATATATTAATATTCGTAATTCAGCTAATTGATTTGATATCATAATTCATTACTGTTTTTATCATTCCCACAGGTCCTAGAGCTACACGAGATGTAGGCAGACTGGTTGCTACAGTTCTGACTCTCATACGACTTCTGCATTATTTCTCGGTGTGCATGTTGAAGTTATCTAAGGTAATATAACAAAACTCCAGGTTTCCGAGTTCTGGGGGGAATCGTCGGATTCTGAGTGGGCAGAATCTGTTATTTTTGATTCTATATCTGGAGGGCACTGTTAGAACTTTGACAAAGCGTCAAAAAGTGTATTTTGCCAGGAATTCGAATTGAGTACATTAAAAAATTGATGATGATTCACCATGATAAGAATAGATATATTCCTTCGACGTACGTTCTCAATGAATGTTATCACCCGCAGCGCGGGTCACAACAGCTAGTTAACATAGTAAAAATAAACATAAACTTTATTGTTCAATAGTGCACCCTTACGTCAGACGATTACAGAGAATATCTACAACAACCGGCTGTACCAGCACAGACATGGAATCACCTGAAAAAGTCCCCTCTAGCTGAACAGCTGGGATTATTGGGTCAGGCTGAACTGATTGCAGAGGCTTTACGTTTTTATCATCGCATGAACAAGGAGCACCCGATGGTTTGTTCTATGCTAGAGCTGGGCCGCAGCTGGGAAGAGGTCGCCCTAAAATTGTTGGATGTAAATGTATTGTGAATCAATTAAAAGAGTACATATTTATCTAGGCGGATGTTGTATGAAAAAGTAATTTCATCCGTTTTCAGAACGTTTAAATCATTTTATAGTCCCATGCATGTACCGGTACATGTGTGATCTATAAATTACGATGTGGTGAATTATGTTAATTTAAAAGAAAAATGATTGTAGATGTAAAGTGATTATTTCCATATATATAACACTTTGCGCGTTGAGTATACATATATGTGTTTTTAAAAAGCCATTTGATTCAAAATCAGCTACTTTATCACACCACTGGTGCGCGTAGGTATTTACCGATAAAAATACTGAAAACCAAATCACGTTTCACTAAGACTATTTATTAAATATGAAATTACAATGCTCTGATTATTGATTATAACTGTGATACTTGATGAAAATTGGCAGGGTCTACGGCCTTCAAGAAGAATGTGATAACACGACGGTACACGAGTTTAAGCAAACGATACTGTATATTTTGTAATTAATATTAATCTGTTTATGTAATCAAGATAAATTGTTACAAATGAAACTTCATAAAGGTCAATATAATAAGATTTTTCTTTTTAGTTTCATTTACGGTTAATATATAAAATATATGGTTAACTGTGTGCTCTTTTACCAGAAGTACATGTACATGGTATGGATTTTATTTATAGGATAGCTGGATCTGAATATACGTCTACGATTTCAACTTCACATCTCTTCCAGTATGGACTCTTTTCTCTCTAATAGATCGGCGAATCGATCTTGCAGACCCCTTTCTCTTTCGGTTTGCCTGGTCACGTCATCTGTGAGTGATTCGAGGCGCTTAGGTATGGCCCCAATCTCGACCTGTCTCAAATTCTGAAAGGTTTGCAGTTCAACATACGTTTGTTCAGTTTGTTCGTAAACATCCTGCAGCTGTTTAATCAGCCCCTGGGCACGTGACTGATACCCTCCCAATAAAACCTTCAGCTTTTTCTCCAATTTGGATGCCCGTTTAGCATCTTTGGTCATGTGCGACCTGTTATTTTCCAGACGTTTATCCAAAGATTCGATCCTATCTTTTTTGCTGGCCAAGTTGGCGCGGGTGTATCGATTTTGCGAGGGCAGGTACAACACTTGGGAATAACACTCCTCCCATACTTGAGTGTAAGCCTCGAGAGACAAGTCTCCGTGACCCATTTTCTGCTTGACGTAATCCATCTCCTGTCTGAGAAGCGTTTTAGCATCTTCCAGCTCCTCCTCCTCCATCTCTCTATAAGGACGCTGCTCCAGGTAACCCAGGTGCTGAGCCTGAGTGACGATAAATTTCTGTGAGGGCTGCTTGTTTTTGCCAGTGATGCCCTGCTGCTGTGGGGTTGGTGAGTAAACCGCGTCGTGGTGGAACATGGTGATCATCTCGCGCTTGATGAGCTCTTCTGCTTTCTGGATATCGGACAGCGCCGGATCGGATTGGTTAGTGGGACGCATAACCGAGCTGTTGACGTCCGCCGGTCGCGGGAGATCCCTCTGGACCGACTGTGATCGTTTCTTCAGCTCGCGCTCCCTTTCCTGTCTGATCTCCTCCGCACGCTGCTCGTCCACATCAGCTTGATCCTCGACGAAACCCTCTCCCTCCTCCCCCTTGCCACCGTCCTCCGCGCCCTCGTTTTCTGGGATTACAATTTCAAAGTCATTTCTGGGCGCCGGCAGCGAGGCTAGTCCCTGTTTAAGATCTTCTTGCAGGGATTTCTGCTGATATTGCTGATATTCGGAGTCCATGTAGTCATCTTCAGCGTTAATGCTGAGCTTATCTCTGTACGGTGTGTGTAGGGGGGTTTGGCCAGTACCACGGCGACTGCTACCGGATACGCTGGGTGTCATACCATCCCCTTCGGTTATGGCAGTTCCTCTGGGAGTGGAGAGAACCGTGTTGGGAGTCGCTGTCGACTGTCTTTGGGGCGTGACACTGCTGAAATCGGAGTTGTGAAGAGGTGTATTCAAGCCTCCCTTAAGTGGGGTGTCTACATTTGTCAGGGCCATGATGTTTTGGGCCTCTTGTAGTATGCTGTCTTGGGTGGCTGGGGTTCTTGGTGTGCGGAGGTTAGCTACATTTTGCGTCAATGAGTAATCATTCAGCAGTGCCTGGGATGCCCCGTTTTGCGCGCCAGTTTCTTCAGCTTGCTGTCGGGCGAACTCACTGGCTTGTCCGACTTTCACTACCTCTTCCAGTTCAGATTCCGAAATCTGTGGTGCTGGGAGCACTAGCTTGCTCCTCTTTTTCACAGGCTCTTGGAATTTGGATTGAGCTGTGATGGAGCCAGGTAGATCATTTTCTTTTCTCTTCTTCATTCTCTCTTTGTCCTTTTTACGCTCACGAGCTTCTTTGTCGGCCCTCCTCTCTCCATCAAGCTGCTGCTGTCGCAACCGTTTGAAATCAGTGGCTTCTGGGTTGTATGCTTCTTGCGAAGTATCATAGAATCCTTGGGCAGGTTTCTTTTCAAATGGAATTTCAGCGTTATAATCGACCCCACGTTTCCTTCTGCGTTTTTCCTTTACTCCAATACCCGCAGCTCTCAGCTCTCGCCTCTTTTGGAGAGCTGCCAGTCTCCGGGCCTCCTCCAGCTGTTTCTCTCGGGCTTTTCTTTTGGCTTTCTTGCCTTGGGTGTTAGCAAGCCTGGCTCTGGCTTCGGACAACATCTCTAGCTCGTCTTCGTCCATATCGACAGGATCAGGCCTGGCTGGCTTCGTCTCAGGATTAGGGTCGATTTCACCAGGTTTCAGCTTTCTGGGATCGTCATCACCAAGATCCTGTTCTTTCTGTTGGGCCTTGTCCAGTAAATACTCATAATGTTCCAGGCACTGCGCAGCCGTTCTTCCTAAAATTAATAATACATATGTTTTATACGTGTTTCAATAGATGTAAGTACCCGAGTACCTTTTTTTTAATTTATTTTGCTTTAGGGTTTACTTTTAAAATTCGAGAGAATGGAATGTAAAAGAATTGATCAGAAAATTAAAGGTGGTACATACCAATGATTGGAGCTATGGTTCTCCATTGAGTTGGCATAAGTTTTGCAAGATGAAGGAGCTTCTCTTCTTCTTCTCGACTCCACTCTGTTTTCTTGATGCTGGGGTCGAGCCATTCGAACCATCGAGATTTACATTGTTTAGCAGACTTTCTGTGAAGCAGTGAAGCGATTCTAGACCACTGATTTTTGCCATATTTCATCACCGCTGCTTTGAGGATTTCATCCTCGGTGTTTCTCCAAACACCTCCTTTGATGAGAATACGCGGCATGTTGACGTTTCTACAAAGGAGAGAGAAAATGACAATGCGACTAAAGATTTAGTGTCATATAGATAGAGGGTCAATTGAAAAGCCTGGACATTTCATGCATTAACTCAACATGGGTCGCTAGTGAATGTTAGATAAATCCAAAATATGGTATAACGTATAACTAATCATGTATCACGCTTGGGATGTTTACAAATGTGTATTCGGCAAAAGAGGAACAAGCATGTCACTTGAAAAATCTAGGGTTCGAGAATTACAACTCGATTTCCTTATGTATAGTTTAACGTATCGACGAAACAACAATATCAACTTACTGTATGTATCAAGTAGACTTAATAATTGAGTTCGCTGTGCTCCTGAAGACAAAACCTGCACGGGTTCAGGGCAAAAAGTACCCCAGGGTCTTTGCCGACGTTAAAAAGACGCAAATGTCGCTGAACCTAGTTCCGCCGGAAACCGACGCTATTCCACCTGGTGGTACATTCGGCAACTGCCAGAGTAGTGAGCGCCATCGGTCTGCTCGCCGGGTGAGTGAGTCACCCTGTTTTACTGTCTTTCTACCCTAATCCACATCACATAACATGGGATAGACGTTCTAGAAGATACAACACTCGCCAAGGAATTATTTTATGTCATCCTAATATCTCATTTAACTCTTAAACGTTCGGCTCGGTACCCATAAAAAAGGTAGAGTCCTTGGATACCGTGTAAACAAACCCAGTGATTCTGAATATCGCTCAAGTGTCAAAATACAACAAATATGTATAAACAGTTTACCAATTTAATAGAGGAACGCGTTTGCTATTAATTTTCTTCTTTTAGTCTTTCAAGATGATGATCAGTGGCATAAAAGCGAGAGAGCTGATTGACAAGGCCGATTTGAAAGGTGTTTTGTCATTTACATTTAGACTTTTACATTCATTCCCTCAAGCTTATTGTTTCTCATCATGCATTCGTGTGTGCTGAACATATTTGACCTAGAATGTAGCTTCTGCAAATTAAAGATGAGTTAATTGGATTTTCAATTTGACCAGGCGGAACTGAAGCTAAGTCGCTGAAGTTGGCATCAGCCTCAAAATCAGCAAGACAGAGCTTGATTAGACATAGCAGAAAGAGTGAGGAAGGACAAATAGCTGCTGTAATCGAAATTCAGCGAGTTTTTCGTGGATATTGTACACGGTTAGTCCGTATTGTCATTTGGAATTACCGCTACTTATTGATCTCAAGATATATATCCAGGAATAATTCATCGATAATATCATATAAGAGTTTCAGGAATGCAACTTAAGTGTATACATTACTTGATGTACATTTAAGATGCCGTCTCATGAATGCTGTAAATCCGAAAATAAGCCACACGGCTGTGTACAGCCACAGTAAACATGACAGAATGGGGGATGTCCGATCTCCAACCCCAGTTAAATCACCAACTAAATCTGTGAAAAGTGTCGAAAAGGTACATTTTTCATCATTACTGTTTCCGTGGGTGGAGGCGAATATATCGGATACTTGTATGATTATTTTCAATGCTTGCTATGGTTCTATTTACCGGTTTTCCATTCATGCATAGGCCCAGTCCTCTAGTTCACGTATGAGTGGAAGGGAAAGACTGGACAATTACTACCAGAGTTATGTTAACAGAATGCTCAATGCAGGTCATGGTGCTGATTCTGTCTCTATTATATCGTAAGTGTCGATTGCAATTATAATTTCTATTTATTATGCACTCTGTCGATTTCTCAATCAAAAATTCTTTGATTTCGCCATGTTCAATTTAAGATTTGAAGAATTTTGCGCGAATTATATCCAAAATTGGTGGAGCCTAATGCAGAAGAGGAGAAAGTCAACTGCGGGGTCAAGCTATGGGGATATGAACGGGAAATCCTCGGGATTTGCCTCAAATAGTAAATCTCTTTCAAAAAAGAAAAAACGAGATGGACCATTGAAAAATAATGAGGCTGCTACAATCATCCAAAGAGCTTGGCGTAAACACATAGTCAGTTTCAAGTCATAATATTGATTCTCCCACCATTGTGTATTGATAATAACGTTCAAACAACGTCATGAATAATTTGTCTCAACGCCATTCCAGGATGTTCAAGTTTATAAGTATTACAGGGATTTGATAAACTTCAAACAAAGAGGCGATCCTATGATGATGCTCAAATGCATCAACCCACAAGAGGCTATGCTTCTTGATGCTGCATCAGGGGTTCATGTTAAATTTAGGTTGGCTGGGGTAAGATATTGTTTATTACATCTCGTGCTAGTTATCCTGGATACATTTGTAAAGCCATGCATAGTTATAATCTGGGCTCTATAATTTCATTACACGTGCATCATTTGTATCCATCGACAACGACTGATTCTTTCAATGGATCTCTCTTAATCATATTCATGATTAATCGACAGGACCGATTCCCACCCAATATTTACTACAAAATATACACCCATCGACCAATTCAAGACATGTGTGCCAATAGTCCAAAAGACTACACCAAACCAGATGCTAAAAGAAAAATGGCTCGTGACGTGCATAATAAAGGGAACAGAGTTCCAGATCAAAGTGAGTAGCTTCACCAAATGCTGCCCAAATCGAAGTTCATGAGAATTGATTATTTCATGATAATAGTTTTGTTCCTTTTATATTAAAGAAAAAGAAGGTTGGTACAGACGAGATGAAAATAATGGGTGGAGGTTGGTATCTGACCGCCTTATTCATCATATATATTCTGATCCAATCACTTGGGAAACGTCCAAGAAAAAAGTAGATTTTCACCATAATAAGGTAAAGCTATGATAATTTATTCTTCTGCTTGCACGATGCTGAACATGAATTTAAAATGATAAATGCAAATATACCAACCCTCTTCCAGCTCCAAAGACGAACTGATGTGGAGAAAAAGAAAAAGCAAAAGAAAATAGAGTGGATGCAAAAAATGTAATTTAAGTTTAACTTGGTACTAAATCATTATTTTGTTTGCTTAAACCCAACAGACGTATGTGCTCTGAGCACAGCTGTTTCTGGCACAACGTTCTCGTATGCCATTCCACGAAAAGACTCAATCATCATTGCTATATTTTTGGATTCAGGTACAAGCAAGGGATGTTAAAAGCTAAAGTGGATGACAAGGAAACGGTGGACTTAATTGAAGGTGCTGCTGCTGGAATGGTGGCTACTATCGACAGTCATGGCCCGGAAGCCATACAGGACTGGGAAGTAGACGAACTGCTGGACTGGACTACAAGCCTTAATTATGATGATTATGTGACGACTTGGAAGGAAATTGCAACAAGCGGTAAATCTGAAAAATCAGTTGGTAAGCCAAAGCTTAACAATATTTTATATTAAATTTTATATAAAAATTATACAACTTGAAGCATCATCCATACTTACTATTCTTTTACCACACGCATTGCTCATGCACATTTTTCTTTCACAGATGATAGACTTGGATTATTCACTACAGTTAATGATCCATTTGAATTTGGTATCAGCACTAAAAAGGATTACGATGCCTCTACCCGTCCCTCACATAATACCCCCGTATCGAGCAGATCTGCAGCTAGTCTTAGACAACCACTCGCATTTTAGATTCTTTTGGTACATTGTATTTACATGTACCGTTAGGTAGTATTATATTTCAATGTACCTGACCAGTCATACAGCAGATTTCAGATTTCTATTTGCACCCAGGTTGACGCTATGACATCAGACTTCTGCAGTGCATATATATATATGCATGATTACGATTTCGTTTGTGAATCGCACATTCTTATAATCAAACGTGAATGCTCTTTGGTTTTCATTCTTATTCTAATAAGAGATTGTATATACATGTACATGTATGTATGTATATTATGTGATATATTTATGTGCACGTGTTGATAGTGCCGGTATTGCGGATAATTACCCTATCATGACATAAAATGTTGCGACGAATTTAAGATTAGATAAGAAAATAATGGCACGTTTTAAAATTTGAACTACATGTACAGAGTGTCAGACACAATAAAAGATGAATAAAAATTAAGGATGTGCAATAGTTCTGTGATTTTGTTAATTATGTGCTAACAACCCAAGAGGCTGATCGTCGCCTTTAAAACATGTTGCCCAGGAACCTTGGGAACCCCAGTCCGGGCAAAGCGTCGTTCGCACTACTGTTATTGGTGATCTACTTTTCTAGCAGACGACGCATTGGGTTGCTATGCAAGCGGCATATGTCGTAAAACTAATATATCAAAAGTTGTATAATTCCTTAACTTCACCGTATGGCTGATAAGTCATCTTCTCTGTTATTTCCGAGATAAATGAACATACTTCTTGTTTTCTCGAGGTAATTAAATTTACGACATTCCAACCGGTTTCCTTCAAAGCGAAAAGCAGAAGCAAAGCTTGCTGCATGAGGTATTTTGACATTTAAAACTACTTTTAAGTTATAACTGAGGATTCGAGGCATCCCTATTGATTAGAATGAGAAACATAGAATTTATTCCACATCACGATAATTCTGATCTAATGCTGTTGCAGCTGAAATTCTGTGTTTAAGCAGTCGGAGTGAAGTACATTCTAGTTTTGGCGGATATCCAAAGAACGATGACGTGGGTGTGACGTCATCGCAGGAGACGTCATCGTGCCAGCGGTTTGTCATTGTGTTGATCTATTTGTGTTTCACGCGGAAACTCGAGACAGCCATTTAACTCGGGCGTTAAGGTGAAGTCAGCAGCATTACTAGATGTCGACGAAGGCTGTTTCATGCTTAACCATTGTGATTTACTAGAGTTTAGAATATTGGATACTTGCCTAGACTTTGTTCAGCATTACATCACTGTGTATGGCTGACCTAATGCGTACGTAATGGTCGGTGTGCAGGGTGATTGAGCGTGATGTCGAAATAACGCGCTGTCATATGAAAATTATCACCGAGCCAGTGCGCATCATATCAGTTTCAGGTGAGCTTATATGTACAGGATTACCTAAAGGTGTCGTGTATTCGACTCGATGTGCAGCTTAACTAAACTAGAACAATATAGGCCTAATTCTGGTGCTTGGCTATGTACAGATATTGTAAAGCTTGTACGTAAGAAGTAGGATCAAAATAGTCCCAATATACTTGTACAGTAATAAACATGCTCTTTTTCTAATTCGCTAGAGAACATGTTCGCATGAGCACATATACAGTTATAATATGCACGCATAATACTAGACAATTAATGTTATGATTTAAAATTAAATTAAAGGGGAATATTAAATATTTAATTTTCCAGGAAATAAAACTCTGATTAACAATGCTGAGGAAACCTCTTGGAGGGCGTGGCAGGGAGTGGGCCACTGAGAGTCTGAAACTCCTTGAAGCCATGCTGGAGCTGGACGACTCCAGGAATTTCCGTGAGCCCCTGGATCCCTTGAAATATCCAGTGAGTAGTTGAACAATTGTCATTACCTGATACAATACACGTATTTGCTCACGTACAAAGTTTAATAGTACAATACTGTCTGAATAAATTATTTGTCTTTTTACGTTTGCTGATACATCTCATAAATAGATGATAAACATAATAAATAAACATTTTACCTTTCCAATTATATATTTATTTATTTTTTAAACAGGAATATTACAGCATGACTAAGACTCCGATAGATCTATCGAAGGTAATGCTGAAGTTTCATGGTGGCTGTTACACGACTATGGAAGAATTTGCATCTGACATGCGGGAAATGTTTGATAATTACAAGAAATTCTTCAGCGATCCCAGTTCTGAGGTAGGCAATTGTATTTCTCCGTGTCATATATAATATCTGACTGGTTATAGAACCGTTTAAATATGACTTGGTGTTAAAAATTCCTTCATTTATCGTTGATGCATGTACAATCAATGTATCTCTTTATTTTCAGCGATATTCACAGGTTCACAGATTGTCGTGGTGGTTTGAGGGCGAATTCAACCGGATCAAGCAAAAATGGGGGAAAGATGTACCAAGACCTGTCTCTCGAGCTGGTTGTCAAATAGCTCCCAAGTGAGTCACTGATTAAACTTTTGATCTCAGGCAAAATTTATGAAAATATGGATCATAAGTATTCACGTCTTCTTCTTTTTTTACCTTTAGGAAGACGGAAGCAGCCCCGAAAAGATATAATTTTGGTCGAGCATCGGGTGGCGGTAGGAAGAGAACGACACTGGATGAAAGAATCCGAATGCTAAGGGAGTGTAATCGTGTTTCAGAACATGCTACTAGAAAAGCACTTGACGCTAATGCCTCGCTACACGCGCCTACCACAGAGGTACGTGTGCGTGTATTACTTCGTGGCATAAATATAGTAGAATGAAGAATACGAGAATGCAGTACGATTAAGAATTCATCAAATTTCAGCCCATTCTAAATTTTATGCTTAAGAATCGCTTTATTTATAGGCCCAGGACAATAATACGAATATCATACTGCAGATTAAACACGGCACTTGCAGAATCGTCCCCGGGAAAGACGGACCAGTCACTACCACCACCAGCAAAAATAATTCCCCTTCAGCGACAGTGTCCAAGCCAGGACGAGACTCCCCAGCAGCCCCAGTCGTCGTTAATGATTCCCCGCCGACGTTTGTCAGCAGCAGTGAAAGCGGTGGTGGGCGACAAAGGTGCCATGCGGGTCATCCTAGAAAAAGAGGTCTGGGCGGTCCAAATGATCCAGGGCCACCTCGGCGTATACCTAGGTTAGTAACCCAATCCTCATCTAAAATCTAAGTGAAAAGTAACTCAATCGTCACTATTTTAATAACATTTACTTTATTCCGTAATTTATTGAGATTGTTTCTTGTAGATTTATGAATAACCAAGGCAACAGTCCCGGTAATGTGTTCCGATCTGCCCATGTCGGCATGATGCTCAAAGTGGAAACAAATAATATCTGGTTTGGCGCCTCTCGATATAAACCCATGGATCCAGTTACTCTCACTGAAGAGGGATTCCAAATTCCCATCCGGCACAATGACCAGGGTAAGTGTTAAAGCCTGAGAGACATCATGTATTTTCTACCCGTATTAAGCGTTGATTTGCTTAAAAGCGTTGCAGTTAAATATAAATTGTACGTGAACCTCCAGAGGGCCATTCCTTCCCCTTGTTTTTATTCTATACAGTAGGTTCATATAACTTCAATTTAATTTATTTTTCTAATTCACCAATAATGCATTTCTCTTTTGATTTCAGATATTGTGTTTAGTATAAAATCAGAGGCCATAATCCGATGCGCTGCCAATTTTAGTCGGGCTCGTAAACACACTCTATTTTTGTTCGTGCTACCAAGTTGTACAGCTGAGCTGCACCGAGTGTTCGGTAATGACTTCTCCAGCAGCAACAATATGTTCGTCCTGTTCCTCAGACCTCTCATGCAAAGTGAAATCAGTCAGATGATTCATATATTCTGGAACATGAGTAAGAACAGCATGTTCGGACAGTTGTTCTCCGAGGTTGACCAGCGATCGGCACTCGCTCTGTTGGCAAATATTAAACCAGCCATCCTTAAGAGACTACCCGACGGCATGAGACGAGGAGGCAGAGGCTGGTTTGGGATGGGGCGAGGATGCCGGATGCCCTGGCCGATGCATCCGCCGGGAATGATGGCAGCTGAGCATGGGTTTATGGGTCCAGGAATGGGCATGCACCACCCTGGCATGCTGGGCGGCGGTCCGGGCATGCACCCGCCGTTTATGCCGTTCGGAGGGATGTTCGCTGATCCCCGCTCCTTCGGTGGCGCGCAGGAGTACGCGGACGAGGAAGCTGCTGAGTCGTCTGGTGACAATGAGCGCGCCAAGGGTCGAGATAAATCGCCGTCCAAACAGGACGACTCGGACATGCTGTTTGAGGACTTCGGTGGAGTCGAGGAAGAGAATGGCAAGGATTCCGGAGAGAATATGATGGACGAGACTCAAGAAATACTAGAGTAAGCTCACTTCTTTGTAACGATGAAATGAACATGTATGCACCGGTCCTTTAAACTGTTAATCATTGGATTGAAAGTTACATGCACATGTCAATGAATATAGCACCGAACTTTATTTTATGACAGCGAGTCCAGTGATTTGGAGATTGTCATTCCATCAGATTCAGAAGACGAAGAGAAAGAGAAAGGCAGCACTAAACAACAGGAGCACCCTAAAAAAGAGGTACCGGTAACTACTTGAAATAAAATGAAATCACTTATTAACTTACAATTGTATAGTTTATGCGCATGCATTTCATACTTAATTAACACATTGCACTTTTGACCTGACCTATACACTATCAACAACTGAACTCACAAGATATTCGCTTTGCTTTGCAGAAAGTCATGAAGCCTGAAAATGATGAGATTGTGATGACTGCTGAAAAGATTAGCATCAAATGTCCAATTACACAAAAGGTCATGAAGCACCCTGTAAAAAATAAACACTGTGGACACTGCTACGATAGAGAGGGCATCGAGGAAATAATTAAGCATAGAGGAGGGAAAGCTAAGTAAGTTTTAGACAACAATACTTCACAATATCTTTATAGTATTTATTTATTTATATTTTTGATAAGTTCAACTGCCTGTAGATGCACGATACACACATTAATATCAAGTTTTCTGTTTTTCAATTTAGATGCCCGGTTCCTGGTTGTTCCAACTTGACCCTCTTGAATTCTAAGGACATGCTGTACGACTATAATTTGTGGAAGCATATACAGTCTCAAATTAACCCGACTAATCCTAACTTTGCCATAAAGTGAGATCTTGCCATGCCATATAGAGAGAGTGCATCTTCTAGTAATTTGGTTTACATATCAAGACAGTGTATAAATGTGCCTTCCTGATCGCCGCGAGAGGGAAAGTTTTCTACAAGGAATTAAAGCCTCTGAATGTAGATATTTGGTCACCGGTGCATGTAGTGCTTTCAAGTCATCATCCACAGCGGAGACTTGTGCGTGTCAGTGATATTTGTGATATTTTGTTGTTTGTTGTTGCGTAATATTGCTTAGGTGATACCAGAATTGCATGTTCATGTAATAGGTAACAATAATCATGTTTATGAAAACATAGTAGTGATTATAACTGTCTATTACTTCATTTCGCTGTCATTTATGTTCGCTCAATAATTGACCACAATACCGGTGGTTGTATATCTAACAGATTTGTTTAATCTTTATGATCCAAAACACTTTATTGGGGAAGCTCTTTTATGCATGAATGGTAGTTTTTATTAATGAGCAAGCATTAGATTTGCATGCTAAAAATGTAATTATTATGTGACCACAAAAGCTTCTCTTATAATAAATATACGTGTATGCTTATGTTTAATGATATGATTATAAACTGATTTTAGAATCAAGGGATGCTAAACTTACTGAAGTTTGCCGGTGTTCATAAGTTGCAGGGAGAACTACAATATATGTAATTACCTCGTTTTAATGTGTCGTAAAACTCGCCGCATGGTAGCAGCATTTATTAAAATGTACAATGTTTAAGCATATAAAAAGATATTAACCTTTATTCAGATAAATCGGAAAAAACACTAATGAGAACTTGTCTCCAGTGAACGAGGGATTCTCTCCAATAGTCGATGATTACGAAACACATATTTTAAATACGAAAAATTGTTATTTCTTGGTACTTTGTATTTTTATTTATAAAGAATTCCAAATTAAAAAGACAAATGTATTCTACACGTTGTGAATAAAATCTTCCTAAAATCAATTTTAAACTACATGTACTTTCGAAAAATCCTTTAATGGTCGTTATTAAACGAGAGCTCGTGTTTACATGTAATTCGACATATCATGCAAATTACAATTTATGATCAAAATTAAAAACAATTATCTGTCTGACGGAGGTCTTTTGTAAAATCGTATCCTGAGGGAGGACTTTGAAGACATCTTATTCACCTTTAATTTGTGATCTGATATAAGTGATCAAGTCCAGGTGAGAGGTAATTGTTCTTACATGTAGCATGCCCCAGGTAGTAGAGTAACTGGTGTTCTGCTGCAGGCGTTCGCTTTAGGAAAGTAGTGAAGGGTATTCGGAAGCTATCCACGTCTACCTGTATGTGCATGCAGGCTGTTTGTACAAATAAGGCTATACGCATGAAAAGCTCCAGCCAATCAGCGCCCGCCTCACCTGGACGTATGGGTAAATAGTTGGCTGAGTTTAAGTTGTCCGCCATGAAATAACGCGTCAACCATTAGTCTACCGGTCAGGAACTTACAATCTTCAAATATGGCTTCGTGGAGAAGTGTATCGTTATTAGCGCAGGTTCTCCTCATAGTTGGATTAACAAGTGAGTATGCTACCGTTTTACCTGTGTCGTACGCTTGATTAATGGCCGTTAAATTTATTACGGACTTTCTTAGCAAACAGCGCGAGTTCGAAAGCTTTCAAATTTGGGTCGCTAAGTATGTCATGTCATACCTGTCAAATCTACACAGGTGAGATGCGAAATGGGGTCTTTAAACTGTAAAAAACACCTCGGGGTCAGTGTAGGATACAACTCGCCGGTTGTCTCGGTTTATCAGATAAGTTAATATGGTGCGTAGACCGAGTGTAAATGTTGGAGTGGGCAGTCGATAAGCGGATCTGCACCTGTAGAGATAAAATGTCTGGCCGGCAGAATTCAGTCACCTGGGCTGCATGAGGTCCCGTGTACCTTTCACACCGAAAGTCGCGCTTTGATTCCCTGTCCGAGTTAACAATCACAGAGGTTTTATTCTAATGGCGTACATAATCAATGTAGGACTATGCCATTTCCCCAAAACGTCGCTTAAAAATTTAAATTGTGTGAAAATTTACGATTACGGTACAGTTGTTGCATTATTAAGTACAACTTGTTTGTGCTTGCTATTAAATGCTTAAGCTAGGCTTTCAATTTCGAGTGGTTGCTTTGACAACACCGTCCTTATGTTAAGAGGTGTAGACATCTTGATTTAATGTAGAACTGTCATTTGAACTATCAAATGTTTCACTCATTCCTCAGAGGCTCGTTAAGGTGTATATTGGATATTAATCAGGTGCAAATCGTCTTTTAAGGCTCGAAATTGTTATCGTTCAAACGTTACCTCTCTTATCATGAGATTCTTGATTTATGAAATGCTAGGTAATAAATCTGCCATAAACAAAGCTTTCGTATAATGTTAGCTATAGCCATGCATCATAAAAACTGAAAAGTGAATGTAAACTCTCGGTTGAATGTCTTCTTTTGTTTGCACGATCAGCATGTATATTTATTGATTATTGACAGAGATCAACCGCAGGTTTATAATGGATAAATACAGATAACATGCATCTCGAATACATAAGATGATAATGCTGGCCTGATATTCAAGTTCACCAGGTTAAGTCTCACCTGGCCACATATGTTACACCAATATGATAATGAATCTCCACTAATGCTATATTTATGTGTTACACTTTGAATTCTAGTTGTTCTAGCCAAGTCATTATCATTTGGTAGACTGTTATTAACTGCATGGTAGTACGATATGCGAATTCACGTAACTATAGTTTATTTACGGTGAGAGCAATCTTTACGTAGGCATGTTTATATCAAGTTACCCCTGCAGATATCGTTATGTATTCTAGGAGTAGGCTATCTATATCACGGCCCGTTATTTGTCATCAGTTGTCAAGTTCACAAAACTATATATTTAGCTGAAATCTCCGGTTTGTGTCAGTCATCTGTTGTTGAACATTATCCAGGAAGAGAACATGATTTGAATATATAGTGTATATTTATAATCTGTTGTTCGGGACATGTTTTGAAGGGCTTCGCGGTACGCGTATTTATAAACGCTCGATTATTTAAAGAAGCTTTTGTACGAGTGCCCCTAGCCAAATTTCGTCTAATTCCAAATTGTATAAACATGTACACTTGAATTCCTCGTACATGACGCTGGTGGAGAATTGTAATTGTGCTAGACCCTTCGATACGCTCTAGTTCACATCTAATAGCCTCAATTCCATTCGACAACGATTAGGAATACCCCGGTAGGTAGCGGTGGCTTACAGGCAAATTAATTGCATTCACGAGAAGAAGCCAAATTGTTACTCTTCCGTGTTATTTTCAATAGAATGTGTTGATTGCACCTATGTCAATTATTTTTTATTTCGTGCAGATGTTTAATTGAATCGCGAATATTTGTGAATACACAAACCCGGACAGGTACTGTAAAATATCGTCAAGAAATGAGGGTGTATTCTACACTGCCATGCTGTCCTGTCTACTGCCTTTGTGGTGGTAGATTTACTCGATGATAATGCTCCTGCTCCTCATAAAAATACCTGTAGCAATTATTTTATGATTCTAGTCTGGCAACACATTATCACGACCACAGTTAGTGTGTGTTCTCTTGTTAAATATCGTCTGGTCTGAAATCCCAGTGATTTATAAACATGATGCCCCTAATGTTTTTAAAAAGAGTTTAAAATGTCATGCTAGACGAGCGGACAGTAAACTAATAGAAATATTATCTGGTACAGTACATGAATTTTCCCAGGATGCTTTCATTTGAATTCGCCCTACCGCATTTAGATCGCAGAGCAGGTACAAGTGATACTGATGCGAATGCATATAATTACCTGAATGTCCTTGGGAATTTGAGTCGTCTAAACCGGCATAATGCCACTTTCAACAAATCACACTCGGTGACGACAATACCATATTTATCTTAGATTTGCCATCGCAAACATCCCACAACGTCGAACGATTGGATGGTCTGTTCTATTCAATGTTTGCGCTTGTCAAAACCATCAAAGGTAAAAAAGATGATTTCAAAGGTGATCCCACATTGGTCAGGAAGTTAGTCGCTCTTATCCGTTTTTCCGTCATGCGCTAACGTTTTACTTCATGTATTGTGCTAGGTTTCTGCGAGACTCTGCCTCTAGCAATCAGATAATATGCCGGCAAGTGATTTTTGAAAAGGTTCTTTGCTCATCGCACCTGGATCGGTTGGCGGGCTGAGGGAGAGCAAACAAGGTCTCCTCGCGCTTAATCAATAGCCCCGCTCTGCGGCAGTGGCCCGGTTCTCCGGGCTACCACAGTTCACCCACATGGAACACGTTCATGATAAACAAGCTGCCATACACACACAAAAGCTTTATTCCATGGGAAAATACTATCGACATTCACACGCCTGAATATTTCCCGCGACCAAATTTGCCTAACATTCCTTGGCATATTACTAAATGATTAGTGATTCGTCAACCGACACGCCAGGTATGCAGCCAAGCTGAACGATTATGCTCGCGATTTCCCTGTTGACCTGACGCTAAACCGGAACGTATATACATAACTAATAACAATATGTACATGCATGATTCATCTTAGGCATCCGGTCGCCTCTCACGCGCTATTTATTTAAGGCTATCGGAATTTTTGACAGTAATTCGGACGTGGGTCGTGAAGTAGGCGTTCCATCAAAATACCCTAATACTTACAGTCAATTGCCAGTGCTAGTTGTGCCGATTAGCTGGCACACTGGTGATGCAAATCAATTTTAAAAATGTTTTCACCACGTAACAGCGACCGGTCGATATCTGTCTTATAGGGCATTGTGCGCCATCGACAAAATTCACATTCTTTCTATTCCTAATCAATAGCGGAATAAATCCAGCGTTTGTATTGGCTCGACTGTGTCTGTTATGCTAGAACAATCAATTCAAGTCTGATTAGAGGTATAGGTCTACAATTACAAACAATGCCTGGTACAGCGATGTTCTCTTTCACTTAACCGACTATACATCCCTATAATTAAGCGTAAGATTTGCCAGGCTTTTGGGTAATAGACGCACATGAGAAGCATAATATTCACCAGGTATATGCATGTATACCTATGTATAAACAAAAATTATGTACCGGTATGTACAGCTTACATCCGTGTGTCGGTCAATTTGTGAAGAAGATCGTTCGCCTGAAGGTTGTTATCATTTACGTTCTCGGGTATGTTCTGCGTAGTACTGAGCCAGAAGTTACCTAGCTCTTATTGTCTGTGCTATCCGCTGCGCGGGGCAGTAATTACACGCAATCAAGTAATAAACAACCATAATGAGTCCACTACATCGATCACTATCAGTTTATGACTAAATTTATTTATTATGCATCAGAGGAAGATTGTACAGAATCTTCCACCTACCGGTATGTTATACGTCTCTAAATAGATATTCAACAGTGCACACAAAATGAATTAACAAGGATTTTTAAGGATATTTTCATCATTCTTTCAAGGGTATATTAACAACAGACTTGATGATTATATATATTGAGACGTAACCTAGCCCCGCTTAGCCAGTTCGTTAAAATAAACAGACTTGATGATTGTACCACGTTGAAACTTTAATGCACGTTAAAGCACATATCTGTAATCACATTTCTGCGTAATTTTTCAGATGTATTTGGGCAGCAGGCGAGAATTGTGGTTGCCCCAACCGACCAGACGATACGACGAGGAGACACCGCTATGTTCAAATGTGAAGTAGAAGGCTCCACCTCGACCAACCCTTTCCAATGGCAGGAATTCATCACCAAGACCACCGGAAACTCAGTATATAAAAATCCAAACGGTGAAATCATCGGCGATGTCCAGAAATATGAAGTAACCGGGAATTACAACTTACACGTAAAAAACACCGATTATAGCGACGGCGGTTCCTACGCATGCAGCGTGTTCTCCGACAATGAACCAAAGGCAGCCGACTTAGTAGTCGTTGGTAAGTATTTTTTGT
>JAXGGS010236517.1:0-15468 GCA_035585475.1 Armandia brevis | reverse complement strand
GGCTTTCGTTTTAGCCGAGTAAGTGAGTAGCCGAGATTGTCAAACCACCTCAGGGTTGTTGACTCAATGTGATCGAACGCACGTGAAAGGCGAGGCAATTACATGGCAAGCCAGCTCTCCCCTTCATATTATTCAGTTCGGAAGCTAAATTCTAATCCTCCGTATAACAGCGTGGATATGCAAACGATGAAAGCTTGGCTATCTCTGATATACCGTGCTGTGATTTCAGTACGTGTACGACAGCCGGCGTTTTTATCACACTTGTCCGACCCACTGCATATTCTCTGATGTGAATGTCACAGTGATAGCATTGACCTTCGGCGTTTAAGCGGCATCAAACAATGACACAGATTTATCGCTTCCTATATGGTAGCATGCCACTGGTTTAATTCACCAATTTGTTTGACGTGCTTGCCCTTGACTCTGATGCTCCGTAATTAGGCTCACTATATATAGAACGCATGCAGTTTTCATGTAAAACCTCGATCATTATGCATTAGTTTATCTCGTGCTGTATCAAACTGCCATACGAAATGCAGGGCATTTGGCATTTAATCAAAATGGAATAGACGCTAGCATATAAATAGCATTTCATTAAAGTTTGGGCATGTGTGTGTGCCATAGAAACAGTAATTAGCTTATTTTTGATAATCGTCTGACATAAATGGTCATGCGCGTGTCATGACAACCACTAGCTAATCTATCGAAGTCGAAAAAGTAGGAAAATAATTACACCAATCACCATGAGCACCAGGTTATACTCTCTCTCACAGATTATGGTTTCCGGGCATTCTCGCATGAGGAGGATTAGGCTGGATCTTGGACTGGATTAGATGCACTTGTTAATCCAATATTAATCTGATTAATGGCTCAGCATATAACACATCTCTCTACTCAGATACAATATTGAGCTCAGACTCATCTGTGAGTTGAACATGTTGAGCAGCGCCGCTTGAATTTGATGCAGCGATAATTGGGGAAATCCTAAAAGATTCGCGGTCGGAAGTTGCGTTAATGAGGAACGTCGCACGGGAATTTCAGCTCAAATAGGAATGACATAGATCGCACTATTTAAACGAGGATTGGGAAATTGGCGTCATTCCAAACTATAAACGTTTTATCTAAAACAGTTTTTCGGCCAAGCGCTGTCCATTTTTGGAAACTTGAGGACGTTCTCATCTCCTGTTCGCAACATTTCATTCTCTTATGAGCCAGCGCATGAACCGATATGTACAAGTGCATGTCGTCATGGATACACATGTGCCTTTTAGTTGGTCCAGCAAAATGATCTGCTATCCGGTAAAATAACAGCTTTAATACGTGTTGTCATGTACATGCGGTTTCAGCAATCGGTTTTTATCGACAGCCAGTGAATTGAAATGTTGTTTTGATCAACAAGATGTTGCGGACATCAGACCATACCAAGAACTATATAGGCATGAAGTCGACAGCGCCATAAATACTCGCCGATTTATTTGTGGTAATTCGGACAAAGACTAGCACACAGTTGCAGTCGGGTTGGTGGGTTTGATGGATGGACTGCCTGCCATATGCTGACAGAGCATTAATTGGGGTGTTGCTAGGAACTGCGATGATCGGTTGCTGCTACGTTGTGAATCTGTTACAGTGGTTCATATTAAGCGGCTGATGAGGATAGAATATATCTAACTGCATGCCTTCTGATGGTTTATACCTGATTTACCTTTCACATATGCAAAATCCCAACAAAATCCAATGTCACAGCTAGCCAGCTTAGTGGTTTTCTTCATTACCGTATCAGCGCGAGGCAAACGTGATTGGTAGAGCTCTACCAAATGGCCTTGATAATAACATAAATAATGCTAGATGAGTAGAACTTTTTTGGCTTGGTGTCCTTCAGGCTATCTCAAACTGAAACTCCGCTCATGGCCGCAATATCACTGTTAGTCAGCTTAGATATATGTTTTATGTCCTCATCACTGCTTCTCAGAGCTATAAAAAGCAGGAACAAAGCTCACAAAAGCACAGCAACTTTAGGAGAAGGAATGTTGAAAATCAATAGTATTACTGGTCCTGTGCGCATACTATAGTCGTCTATCCGTGCTCAGCGGTGAACTCTGAGCTGATGGAGGGAAATCGCATGACTGGAGTAATAAGTCCTTCCTGGTCAAGGCAACTTTCTCTGCCATGAAATACGGCGATGAATATGCGTTCAGGTTACATGGAATTCGAACATGCAATCGCATCGGTCTACGCTAGCTTTTCCTTTGCAAATTGTCAGCTGATTAGCGATAATGCTTGGCGTGATGATCTTTTATAATTATACCCGAAATCGTCAGTTGGTTGTTTACGCGAGCAGCAAAATCAGGAAAGAAAAGAAATATATGAGTGATCGGCTGATTATATGGATGAATATAAATAAATTAATATAGGTTTACTTGATTTGAATTCACATATACATCCCATACGTAAGGTATGCAATTCATTTATAATGAGTGTCACTACATTAAATAGTTTGGACACTAACCATTGAAAGGGTTTGTCATAACTCAGCCATCCCATCCGATGTGGGCAGCGTGCGTTCCTGCTCTTCCATGTAAATTGATGAGTCCCGAGAGGCCCGAACGACTTTTCCTAATTTGTGCAGTAATTCTTACCGACCCTGTTCGATTTTTACATTCACAAATGTCGACCTTTACAAAGCTATGTTCTCGGTAAACACTCGCCTCATTATGGGGGAACGAGAGGTTTCTGGCAAGACATGACCGAATCTTGGGAGAATTACTCTGCTCTCTGCTTCACCAGGTAACCAATCGAGGATCCCTCGGCTGCGGAAGATCAACGCAAGTTCTAGTCGCAACTTGCTGCCTTTTGGCAAATTTCTTACGGTGCCGTGTTCTGCTGCAGGATCACCTGGCGCACTGAATAGTACCTTCCTAAACAGACGTTATTTGAAATTCATGGGTTTGTAAGTAAAGATTGGAGAAAGAATCCAGAGTAATGGTAATATGGTGCCTTGTTTTTTGCGACGTACCGCTAACCTTCATCGCCTCTGCAGTTCTGATCTATCTCTATCGAGAATGCTCCTAATGTGTTCAGCTTTAACGTCAGTGACGAACTCGTATAACAGCCTCTAACAAATCCGGCGGATAAGCTGATTGCAATATTTGACGAGTCTAGTATCCAATTTACCAACAGTCGACTATATTTTTTTGCAGTAATTACGGCGTTCAAGTCTGTAAAAGGTTGTCAGTCCAACACTCATTATCGCTGCTTATGTTCTCTTCTTTTCTAATCTAATTATAGGTGTCTATTCTTTGCACCGGCATTAATAAATCTTGCACCTGACTTTGGGCTCAATTATGCTAAAGGGACAACGCTCCTTATTTGCGACTCACCTGCGTTTTGTTGATCTTCCTCCCAGGTCGTTGGCCGGGGGATGACGAAAAAGGAAGCCGTAGACGTTCCTCTTCCAGCTGTCAAAAAAAGGCCGATTTCACTTCATAACAAGAACAAATAATTCGATAATTAGGACTGTCTTACAGTTAATGCCAGCGAACCAGTGTGACATACTAAATGTATTTTTGCTCAATAGTATAATGGGCATGTTTATCTTCAAAGAACGTAAACAATTATCTTGTGCATCATGGTGCTTCATTTTCATATATAACATATAACTATGCTAACAGCTACGACATAACACATGCCCAAAGCCACAAATCAGGAATAATTAGTCCATTTATTCAGCTATCAACATCTACAATCATATTAGGTAATCAAAGTAGGATACGAAAAAACTGATTGGTTGCTCAGATAATCCCGTAAAAGTCCGCCTCTCCCGACTGCTCCTCATCTCAATACACGCAGATCTCGTGACGTTTCATCAAGCTTCACCTAGGCTGACTGCTAGCCTGTGCATGGTCAACAATTGGACATATGTGCATATATTACCCCTTTGCCATAGCCAGCCCCCATCTGGTCAATATCTTCTGTCTTCTGACCCCAATATTACAAGTCATACCCATCTTGGAAGGAATTTGTCACAATTAAGACTCGGGGATGACTAGTGATCCATCCAAGGCATATAAAGGCACCGGTCGTTAGTGGAAAATTGAGGAGTCCCCTGTCTCCTGGCAATCTCGGTAAATGGGTCATTTGGGGCATCCACTAGGGGCACAATCACTCAAACCTTTCCACATCGCTTCAATATATACAATACAGACTTAAACGTGTGCATGTAAATGTATGCTTAGGAGGCTAATGTTAAGCCATTCCTATTTAACAGTTTTTAAGTGAATGGGAAGTGCTACATCATGCCAGAATTGTATCTTGAATGGAAAACTTTGGAATAATCGTCGGTCTAGAGTCTAACTCATGTGAGTTTCCAGCTATATAAGTTACATGGGCGCCTATTATGATAACCCATTCAATTTTGCAGAATTGAGGTATATTTCAAGGAAGGAAATTGCAGGTTTCAATTTAACCAATATCGTATGGGTTTATAATTTCGGAATGACAGCTATGAAAAGGCATTGGGTTGTCGACTGTAAATGACAGCCACTTGCGTGAATCTCATGCATAGAATATGTCATTCTATCAGTGCAAGCCGTTCACTGCTTATTCAGCATTAAAGTTAAAACAACAAAAACTGTGGTTCTCAGATTAGCAAACTGTCTAATATTGGTTTGAAAGCTTATAATATTCATACTTATGAATGGATACATAATCATCAATGTGGGTCTAGTAAAGGAGTTGTGGACAAATTGATGTTTGATCCATCGGTAATATTCCGAAAATACGAAAATCCCAGCGGGTCATCAACTCACATCAAAAGCTTGCTTCCTCTCGCCGGGTGATTTCCGGTCAGATGGGGTCCGGCAGGACGAGCGTTCAAAGACACGTCATTGACGTCACAGCAGTTGACCTTCACGATAAGACGCAGAGAGTGATGTTTTAGGAAGATGCTTTCGACAGGTTGATAGGGGTTGGGGCACTCGGTTGTCTGGATCTGAAGGAATGCCCTACTTTCGGTGATAAAAAAATGCCTTCTGGGATTTGGGAAGCGGTCGTTTGGCCATTTAGCGACCCAGGGTCCTTTTGCATCCTAGCGTGATAGAGTTCAATGAACGCACTGATTACTTGACATCTGGTCGGCCTTGTCTCTTTCTCTATCCCATTCACAGAGACAGCATCATTAGCAGTCATGTGATAAAGTCATGTTTGATTCGGGTGACCTTTTCTCACTTCCCATGATTAATCACGACATGTTTGATTGATGGGGAATTACAGGACAGATTCAGCCACAAAACTTGGCAGATGTAGCTGTAGCATGCGTTCGATTTGAGTGCAAACATCCGTGTATGTCAACGGTCATATCTACGAAAGCTCAATCACTCATTGCCAGATTCTATGGTGATTTACGACAATCAATATTACGTGATAACATGGAAAGGTTATTTTACGTTGTAAATTGCTTATTGTAGTCTTGGCACCTCATCAGTAGCATACAGCGCTCTGTCAGTATGAATAGAGAATCCGTGACAAATACAATTATTTTCCTTTTTTTATTTAGGTATCACATAGGAAGTGTGGTGCGTTGATTTATCAGCGAGACATGTTATTAATGTCTCATTTTCCATAGGTCTACCATATGCATCTGTGCGACAGTGCTTATTACCTCCGACTGTTAATCTCTCGTTCATTTAATCTGGTCTCAGTGCAGTATATTGATGCACCTAGATGTGTTAAAATGTATTTTAAATCTCGTTCACATACGGCGCAAGAGCAGTGCCTTTACAACAGCACTCAGAAGCCTTCGCATTGTCATTCCATGCCGATATACACGAGGCTGTTCGCGGAGGTGAAGCATGCTGGGAAGTGTGAATAAAACCATGGGGAATCTAGCACTCCGCCTCGGGGGTACTTAACAAGTCTGGTAAAGCCTCGCCCCCGCTGTGGTTGTGACCGGCGCATGCTGAGCTCTGGCTCTGCGTACCATTAGCTCCCTGTAGCCCCGAGCTGGCTTACACACATGGGCGGTGAATTGACAACTCCGCACTCATGCCACCCTCACCCGGGGTCCCTGATATTTACTGTATATAACCGGACCTGGACACCCGGGCCTCCTCGTATCGATTTGTGCTCTCAGCGAACCTCCCCAGATACAACATCGGCTCACGGAGAATTGGTGTAGCTCTGGCCAAGGTTTATATGATACAGATATGGAATCGTGTTCTGCGTAGTCGAATGTGCCGCATGATTTAATAAACGCTTGCTTGATTTTGGACGTCTACATCATTGAATCACCAAGTAAATCATCATTATGATACCAGCCTCTGTAGTCTGTATCTGGTGAGCAATCGATTTGCTTGATGTAGCAATCCCCCTAAAATACAGAGACTATTTACTGGATCCCTGGATATGGCGTGAACGTTTATGACAATGCCATTTTAATATCTAACATAACATATTTCATGTGCAATATATTTCGTGTTACACCAGACAATATCGCGACCAGACATGATTATACATCATAGGAATAATAGCATTGCTGCTTTAAGTATGTCTTAAATAACCATTCCGCTATAACCATAAACGTTTCCCATTCTGCCTTCTATGACAGACTATGCAATCAATATGGCTTACAGAGGAAACCGTGTCACCGACTAGAGATTTACGATTACGCACAGATTTAAGATCACATGCAATCAAACGAAAAGGGATATCTTATTGAGCCCAGTATAGTTGTTTATTGCTGGTAAATCAAAGTATCGTGATTGCATGTCATCATTTGCAGCTAAGATGACCATAGAGATGTCGTAAAGACGGAATAGCAATTTTTCCGTGCGGTTTAGTCCCTATGTTCCGGACTGTTTGGATCGCTGAGAGGGCAATATTGCCTTGAGGTACGCAGTTAGAAATGCCCGCGTGCAGCTCAATTGTGCCTAACCCTTATTCGGTTCATTGGGCACTAATGCCATGTCAGTAGGTGTTCCTAGGCAGAGCCGACATTCCCAGTTTTGGTACAACCATTTTTTAGTTTTACAAACCTATTCACGTGGCTTCCGTCCATTTACTAGAAACATTTTATGCTTCTTTTCGCATGATTTCGGTTTCTGCGAGTGGCTGCCATTATGAATTGAGATAGTTTCCTGTCTTTCTTCTCCAACTCTGAAAGCGGAGGAATTAGTGCTAACCTTTAATGACTGCAATGCTGAGTGGCGTCGACCATTAGGATTCCGCCGACATCGCTGCTCAATTGTCCTGCTCACGCTCTGACCGAACTAATGGAAGGATTAGAGCTATTACTGGGTTTACGCTCAGTCAGTCATGGTCAATATACTTAACTTGGGTAAGGGATTCGTTGATTGCTGCGTTTAAGAGAAGAAAGGTAACGCGCACGCAAATAATTTGTGTCCACAGACTGTGTGTCAATCGGCTGGATCAATTTACATCTCCATTCTCACTGTTATTGACCTGAAAGTTTTAAACTTGTAATTTTGTGAACTGTCTAAACGTTATAACATAATGTCAATCAAAGGTCAAGAGGTCATCGTGTTCCCTGACTTTGAAACTATGTTAATGACATAAGAATGAATGGTAATGCTCACACTATGTTATGATATTAAGTCCTATATGCTATGATACAATACTCGAGTCTAAGAAGTCACTTGGCGGTCAGTGGTTTATCTGTAATAACCGCTTGTAAGCTTATAGTGAATGATTATTTTGCTGACGGAATAATGCTCAACTACCCGGTTCTCTCATCTTCATTCGTCCCTATTAACCCTCAGTGGATTCCATCAACTTCATCCAGATACTCCGTCACCCTCACATATTACGTGAATGATTCAAACCTGTGAGCAGCGCATGCATATTTGTCATGTATACGTGAGAACATGTTTAGTTCAAGCTTTATTTGGCAGACAAAATCCCCCAGCCGGAAGCGTGGGTTTAAAAATCACCACACTGATGGTTCCCCATTTGTCAAACAAATAATCGTGTGTCATTGCATGAAGTTGCGTAGAATTGCAAGCGGTTAGGTGTATGTTGTTCTGTTCAAATGCATATCTAATAAATATGCAAAACAACTTCGGCTCAAATCGGGTTTTTGCTTGAGAAATAAGTTTTCACTTACCGGAAGATAAGATACAAATACGGTTGCTTCCTTTTCGGAAATAATGTGAAGATCAATCATTTAGGGGTGATAATACCTCAGCCGAACAGCCAAGCGTGTTACAATAAACTTGGACCCTCTTTCCTCGGAGAATGAAACAAGCCCTGCCCGACAGTTTTGTTTGTATGAAAACTATATGTAAATACTGAGGGCTTCTGACTCAGCTTTATGAACAAACCGTAAAGAGGGGACGATGGGACAGATGGCCCCTGGGATTATCTGAACTTGTACCACCCTGTCCGTCTCTTCGATGATACGTCGAAGAATGAAAGTATTTACCCAATTTGTTTTCATGTCAACAAGGTTGAGTTTGGAGCGCCGGTTTGATTGATATTCAACCAATCGGCACATATGTATATGCTATGGTGTATTCGAAAGATCTATCCTGTACCCGCATGTGTTTCTCGAGAATAAAGAATGATAAATGGGCACAATTAAAAATGTGGTATCAAACTGGAGACAGATAAATCAGTGTCCATTCATTATGTTGATAATGTTCACTTAAAATTCACTACGGAACCAATGTATTTAATTAAGATAAACATCCGTTTAATGCGATGCATCAATTCCAGATTCCGAAGTTATGCTCACTATGGAAGCCCCTTCCTTTGTATTGATTTAGATAGCCACAGACCTGGCTAAAACCATCACTCGGATACCCACCTGCTGCGAAATCATCTTGTCCTCTTACAACAACCAAATCTAAAGCTTCATTTATAGCATACTGCAAACCTATGGGTGAAACCCTCATCCAAACTGCAGCATTTCCCTCTGTGTGTACATTCATCACGTAAATCAAATCACACCTTAGAGACAGAGAATTCATATCTGTATGGCATGTGTGACTGAGTTGCTCAGAAGTGAGAGTCAGGGGTACCATGTCGTCGCTGCACATAACATTTTGCACAGCATCTAGGTCATTAATGTTTTAAAAGCAATAGCGCTGGATTTGTACATAGTCAATGCATGATACATGCATAGATATAAAGCAATCAGGCCTAATGTCACTTTTACTACATCCAGTCGGCACATAGATCTAACAAATCCAAGCTTAATTCGAGCAGGTGTAAGACTGATTCATGTTAACTTTCACAACAGGTAATTATATCTTATTCTGCTTGATCACTCGTCCATGCTGTCTGAGATGTGTAATTACATTGATCAATGCACCATGCCATCAGAGCAGCATTTCACATCTAGTTGATGTATTAATCTGATGTCATTCACACATGAGTCACGTACTGCTACATCATAAACCTAAATCACAAAGCCTCTGTCTTGAGAGAAGCTGTTTAACTCGATAATATCAAGAACAACTTCATGCGATGCATTACAACATTGTCTCATCTTGGCTACATTATGATCTATTGTATGCGGACTTCTTGCGTTTAACGTTTGCAATTTGCATTTTCTGAACAAGTCTTCAAATTCTTATTTTATTTGAATGATTCGTAATGATCCTTGGCATCGTGTGTTTTGCTTATGAAGGTTGTCCTTTTCATTTCTTGTTCTTCTAATTTGATTCTTCTCGGGCAGCACAAAGTTGACATGTGCCAATTCTTAGAAACACTGTGCGCATATTTTGATGTTGATGGATTCCAGGCGTGATAAAATCACCGGTCCATCAAACGCTAAATGCTCGCGATTACTTGCCGTACGGCGGTTTATCCTAATTCGTATGGATGCGTGATGCTTTCAGGCACTCACTGTTTACCCTGGGGTATCAGGGTATCAAACATCAGGACTAAGTGTATCCTTGAGTAAGCGTTAAGACAGTGAAGACGCATAATAAGATTAAGGCTCGTGTGTCCTTTTCTGCCTGTCTTGATAAAAAATGTTCTGGTAACAACAAGTGACAAGAAAGTGTGGAGCAACCTTGACATGTGACAGCTCTGACTCTCCAGGGTTCTATCTCAGGACAAGGACTGTCAAACAGACAGGGTGACATTAACCTCGCCTCACCTGAGATGCACCAGGGAGATGGTCACCTACCCAGAGAACTCATGTGTTTATGACTATTCATAAGTAGATGTCCCCGTGTACAAGGTGGATACTACCCTAGATGTCGATGATAAACGCCTTGGAGATGTATCATATGAAGCCATTTTACTTATATCCACCTTACTTATATAACTGGGGAGAAGACAGCGACACATACGATTCAGGTTTTGTTTTTTAGTATTGACCCCTTTTGGGCTTAAATTAGGAAACTCTCTTGCAAGCACCCATCTGTCTGGCAAAGCCACGTGGTGATGTCTACAGGAGAACACTAGTCATTCCCCAGTCTCCGTTATAAGATGATATCAAGGTATATAATATGTCGTCGAAAAGCAAATGTCAATTGGTTATGTAAAATTCATGTGGACGGAGCAAAGCAAATTGAGGGATTTTGTGGTTGCTGCGAAGGATTATTGTGTAAATATCTGCAATGGAAGCTGACACTGGCAAGACGCCTTGCACTGTAAATATTTCCCGCCAAAAAAGATTATGATAAATCAGCGGCAGACGACAGTGAGTGATGATAAAATGTCCACAGACCAATCCTATCAAAGTGCACCCGGTGAGTCTCTATTTGTCTCAATTCCCTCCAACTCAACTGATTGCCGTGATGATATTTCTCGGTAAACAAATACTCCTTGCATGTAGCTAGGGAAATTACACATGTCATCAATTCGGTGAGCACACAAATGGACAAACACAATTAGCCGGCAATCTGTCGGCGTTCCTCTCGTTCCTCGTTCGTTCCATAGTGTTGTTGTCGGCCTGGTGCAAACCCACATATGTCCATGGTGGTTTAAACGTCCTGTCAATTAGCAAAAGCGCTCTGCTTTCAAAATCCCAAAACGGCATCTAGTAAAAATAAATCTCTGAAAAACAACGTAGTTTTTATCGTTTCGCTTTTGGAAGTATCTGATCTTTCCCAGCAATGTGGTATTCAGTTTCAGGTCAGGATTCGGGCGACTTGTAAGCCTCAACCTATTCATTTGACAAGTCATGACTGACATTCTCAAGTGGTAATTGAACTTGGACCTTCGGATTATATGAATTGCCGAAGTCTAATACTACCGTAGTCTCGGCAGGCTCAATGCTTGTTGAAGTGAATCCCGACCAAAACCCTAGCAATTCCTATGCAGTGGAGACTTTTTCTCTTTCCACCAAGAGTCTTAAATCGTCGCTCGAATCCCTTTAGTCTTTTTCGGGGTTAGAACGGCACAGGCCAGCCTCATATAGGTGCATACATTGATGCCAAGGAACGTAAAGCAGAGGTTTTATAAATATTTATTGTTTGTCTTGTTAAGATCAGACTTTCGGGCCATTCCAAATTGGCAAGAGCTAGGGGAGTGATCCAGATTGCTGGTGCCTGAGGCGGGCGCGATTATCTTTAGTTTGGGATGGAAATATATACATCTGCTTGGCAGAAACAGTTTGAAGCCGTGATGGGGAGTTGATCGAAAAACCGATTGAGTTTTTGCCTGATGTATATAACTAATTTTGATAATATTATGACTTCCGGTGCTGAATCATGGCTTACATTTTATCAATTTGTTATTATATCTGTTTGTTTAAGCATACATACAATGGACTGAGCCTGAGAAGTCGATAGTTTGATTCCAGATTGTAGCAAACCTTGCAAGGTACCGACCATACGTATCTGTCCATCCAGCAGTAATTTGGAACCACATATGGAGTTACACTTATTAATTTGTCGGCAAGTGCCTGCTATGAATATCCCTGTAATATTGATGGTAATTGTCTACGTTGTGAAATCTTTATAGGATCAAGACGTTAAACCCCACCATTACCGTTTCACTTTGTGCATGCGTAGAGCGTTATGCAGTTCATGTCTCCTGCACAACTAATTTTGGAAAACATTTATAGGATTGCCAAAATTCCATGTCTGTTACACCTAACTCAGAGACTAGTATAGCAGTCAAACCCCGAACCAGACTAGTGTCAGCTAGATGCCAGAGCTTGCCACTGTACAATTACTACGGTAATAATAGGTATAGGTGCTTCTAAATCTGACCCCTCGGATGACGAGATGGTCAGCCTTCCTCCGGCACACCGAGACGGCACGGGGGGTAGTACTTTACATCGGAAGCTGTTATCTGTACGTTGCCTCTTGCTGCTTGCCTCCTTAACTCAGCTAATATCTTATCCTTCAGCATCTGCTGTTATGTCATCATCGTGACATGGGCTGAAAGTTATGAGATAACTCTCGAGGGACCATGTGATAATGTGTTTCCGGGCTTCGGGCTTGCATTGACCAGAGCAGAGTAATAGCACAACATGTTATGATATCAGAGGCTGATGTTGTAATCGTGAAGTGTTCGGCCATTGTGGTGTAATATTCCTGCCCTATCTAACCAATTTTTCCAACCACCTATTGCAGTTGTTGTCGTAAATTCACCCATTTCTCCCTTTTCTGCATTGCTTGTCACTTTTGTTTTGGTCTGGCCTCGTCGTTATCTTAATTAAACACGGAGAATAATTCCCTCACTGAAGGTATCATCAATCGCCCGATCTCCAGGGTCTAATTAAACAGGTGACCCTAGTGCGAATAGGTAATGAG
Source organism: Armandia brevis (assembly GCA_035585475.1). Lineage (NCBI taxonomy): Eukaryota > Metazoa > Annelida > Polychaeta > Opheliidae > Armandia > Armandia brevis. The sequence continues at coordinate 2,740 of JAXGGS010236517.1, read as the reverse complement.
TTTCTTCCTATGCAGGGGGTAGAAAAGTAGTCAGTGAATGGTTCTTTTCTAGACTGACGTCAGGGGTGTTAATGGCGAAAGGGTGATAAATGTGCTCCACCTGCTAGCAGTAAAACTTCCACGTTGAAGTCACAGACTATAACACCGGAAACGAAGAATAAATGCATTGGTGTCACAAACCTACTTCCGGTTTCCCCAAGGCGTCAGAAGGAGGAAATTGAAAGTGAGGGTCTCCGGTTTGTTATAGCAAACCGGTTGGATTTGATAGATATCACTGGTATAATGAATGCCGTTTCTCGAATAATCAAACTCACGATGATCATCCAAGATTGTGAATTGTGGTGGATTCCTTGCTTCGGTAAAATAATATGTAATTAAGACATAGCAGACGCCAGCAAAGATGTTCTGACTCTTTGATCATCACATGTTACTCCTGATATTCGTGATAAAAACCACGGTAGTTATTGCATTTGTCCGCTTCCAATTCATCAACTGCGCAGACACATTGACGCTGATGTCCTCTACGTCTTTCTGGGAATTTATCTATCCAGAAAAAGCAATATTCGATGCAATATGTGGAGCTCGTAAAACGGTGCGATATTTGTCATGCGGAGGAGTTAGGATGAATTGTCGTGCAGTGTCCTGACAAAAGGTCATGTTACCTTTTTAATCTCTAAATTAACTAAAATCCGACATTTTATTTTATGAACCACTTTATATAATAATTTATTTCACGCAAAATTATAAGAATGCATATATCAAGACCTGGTCAATACCCAAAAGGCATAAGAAGTGTTAAATGTAAAATGTTAAATGTCAAATATTGGTTCAAGTATGTATACGCGGTTTTTGCCATCTTTATAATTTGAACCTAGAGCTACATTAATTTGCAATTTGAAAGAGTAATCAGAGCGCCAGCTTAAATCTATTTCCCCATTCATTCATAAATGATTTTGAATGGCAGATGCAATGCATTCATATCTTGTACTTGGCAATATATTTGGCTACTTGTCTTGCGCCATAAAGAGGCACAACTATGGGGTCGCGATTGAATAAAACGATGGCAGATCGGCACTCCAAACTGATCTGATATTCTGAGTTGGTTTCACCGATTGAGTTCTAATTGAGATTAAGTCAGATCTAGACGATCAAACTAAGAGTAATAAATTTCTGAAAGCCGTCGATTCTCGATAGGCAAGCAGCGAACAATGCTTAATTCGGCAATTCATTGCATGCAGCTAGCATGTTGTCGTATTAAACCAGGATTTGGATGAGCGATCGGCATTAAGCAGGATTACCGAATCGATTGGAAGACCATTGTCGGCCTGATGCAGCAATACATCTGCTCTCTCTCAAGGCTTCACATTGCTATACTCTTCTAACTAGAACTATAGGGTGGTGCAGAACTTCCTGTTTCCAAATTTCGTAATTGTTCATTTTAAATAGTGTGCAAGTAATGCGACTCAGGACTATTTTTACGCTGCAATTGGTTAACAACGGCCAATACAATTAAACTCGCTCAAGTTGTTGTTGAAGTTACTTGGCTCCTTGCCTTCAATCAGTCTTGATTAGATAAAACTTGCGCACGTAAAACCGCTGTTACGTACATAACAATTTGAAAAAAGCTGTACCGGAATAATGAGAGCTGTCATCATTTAAAGTGTGCGGTTGTGAATTTAGATGTGATGATACCTATGTTTTCAAATATCATTTCTTAATCGAAAGACAAATGAATCAAACAATCTACCTGCTCTGACCAGAAGATAACTTTATTACTTGAATTTGCAATGTAATGTAATGAATGGGTTTTTAAATATATCGTGATCAATTTCAATAACACATTTTACATGCACTCGCACTAAGAATACAAGCAGGGAATATGATAAAGTATTACATATATAAAGACCATCATTGATGCTATATCACGTTACCATCTCATTCCGTTGCATTGTCAAAGTACAAAGTCTAAGATGAGGGAATGTACATCTCCGCCAAGTTCGCTGGTACCCTAGATATCAGCGTCTGAAGCTCGACATCACACTCGTCAACATACCAGAGTCTTCCATCAGAATGCGCCATCCCAGTCATATCGTATAATCGAACCGTTAATCATGTAGTTTTTATCATTTTTACAGATACCTCGCCGCTTCCCAGCTGCAGTCTGTGGATGCCAGGAAAGTGTTTCCATGTTTTGACGAGCCCGATCTAAAAGCGAATTTTACCGTAGCTGTGATACATAAAAAAGGTAGGAGCCGCATTAACTATATTGCCTAGTCTATATTCATTGAATTAACACTGGAGTATATGATCTCATTTGTCGCCTCGCTGTATGATTTATTGAGAGATATTACAACAGAGTAATTGCCTTATATATTATCCATGAGTTCCGCTGTGCAGTGTTGCCAAGTGACTCTAGTTGTGCGAATTTACATCTTTCGAGTAGGACGTGGTCTTTTGGCTAGATCCCGAATATGCGTATTATGTCATTTATACACCGAATGATAGCCACAATTCTTGCTTCATATTAACGAAAACCGAAATACATCTTTAACTTAGTGTGTTATAGCAGCTAATATCCATCATCGGCAAGGTGACATATGTGATGATCATACGAGGAGAGCTGGATAGCGTGTAATGTTAGCATTCTATCGCCATGGTCTTCAGTATTTATATCAGGCAGCCTTGTCGATCCCCCTTCCATTGTTATCGAGTTGAGAAAACACCCTTGGCAAGCAAATGC
>JAXGGS010236406.1:0-15468 GCA_035585475.1 Armandia brevis | reverse complement strand
CATTATGTTAGGATTAACTCAATCCTACTTAAATTGTGTCTGTGTATTGCACAGGAATTACTGGTTGGACACATTAATGACATGGAGTTCATTTACAATTAAAAATTATAAAATAATTCAAGTGACAATGAATGAACTATTCAAAAATCTGAATTTTAGCTGTAATAAAGTTAGAAATTCAAATTTTTGCAGTTTTTTATAAAGTTATTTTTTTTTTCATAAACCATTAATGTCATGTGTTTTCGCATTATAAATAGGGAGAATTTAACAAAAACTTTAAATTTCTTTTGAAATATTGTGCTTTAGAATGTATTCATTTATATCTATTTTGTCTTTAAACTTAAGATTAAGCCTATATTTGGATAGTTAAGAAAACATGTTCCCCATACTGCACAAATTCGCCCTATACATATTCACAATCCGCATGACCTCTACTTTCTGAAAATATATAGGACTAGTAGTGGGGACCCAATTAATTTTTTTCACATTGTGCACATTTGATTTCACATTATCGAAGCTCCTACCGTGGATTGGCCGTGTAACAATTATGAACGAATCAAGTCATCGATATCATACTTATAGCTAGTCGGTTTAGATATAATTTACGCACGCGTATTTAATAGGACTGTTGTTGACATATTTTCACAGTGGGTGTTTTGGAACATTCCAATGAAACTATTCAATCAACCACCGAATATCACATCCAATTCAAAAATGCATCGGCGAAAGAAAAACACGGCGAAGGAGAGATTTTACAAAATGCAAACCCTACCGAAGAGATTCCTCTATCGGGAGACGACGAATTGGAACGCAACTCTAAAAAATCACCCAGTGAGAGCGATGACGTATTTCTTCGCGATCAGAATGAATCTGGTTCAGCATCGGGGTCAGGGAGTTTTATGCCAGTAGATGATGACATTGATTCTCCGATAGTTACGGTGAAAGAGGAAGTTACCAATACAACGTCATCCTCGCCGGTGAAAAATCCATCAAAATCTAGCCATGGCAGCCCGAGTGACTTCTATTTTGACTTAACCAAGGATGCGGGGGAGACGAGTGCCACTAAAACTTTATATGCATCCTCGACATCTTCTCCAATTAAAACTGTTACCTCCCTAGAACGAGAATCATCAGAGAAAACAGACCGAATGTCAATTTCGCCTGTTATAAAGCTAAGTTCTGTAGATCCACGAGTGACCACAGATCCCCTATTCAGCTATCCACAAACTCCAGAAACTCCAGAAACTGACGTTTTTACAGCAACAACAGGAATGCCGGTAACAGAGACCAATAATAACACCGAATCGTATAATGTGTCTGGAACTTTCTGGTCTGATCTATTACTAATCAAATTAGGTAAGTAGATGATTCAGAGTCTTTTAATACATCGCTATGAAAATAATTCCTTATCATAAAGATCATATTGGCGCTTTGTGAAATTTAAAAAAAATGAGTTCACTACAAAAAATGCAAGACTGTTGTTTTCAATCTTTAGGTCCGTTCACATTTCTTCAGGCAGTGGGACTTTTGGCGGGGCCTTTGGTGTTGGCTATGATCTGTGCTTGCTTTGCGTGTCTCTGTACAAAACGGTAATGATCTTCAGTATCTTCCTGTAAATAACCACTATATTAGAGATTCAGCCTCAGCTTTGATTGAAAACCATTTACACCATCCGTATCAAAACAAGAATTTGTATAAGCTAAACTAATATGCATTTTCAGAAAAAGAAAAATCCCGAAAGTGCTTGCGGACATAGAAGCGCCCGACAAAGAGCGGTTAGTTGATCCGAGCCAGTTATCGGAGTCCACCTGTCACCGAGTACCACTCTCGGAATGGCGGAACAACTTAGACAAGGATTACATGGACATCGAGGATGTCGGGAGCGAAATAAAAAGAAGGAGCCTTCACATGACGTTCGGCGTCGGCGATGAGGAGGAGGGAAATTCGAGTCTGGAAGTACCAGGGCGGGAGCAGGGGAACGGGGCGTGTGTAGGAGCCAGGAGCGCTCCCTCCACTCCCGGGGTGGTGGAATGGGACGAGGAGGAAGGGGACATTTGGAGGGAAGGTTACATGGACATGAGAAAATCATCATTAAGTTCGCTGTCACCGACGTCTATGTTCTACCCGCGACCTGTTCACTCCGCCCTGACCAACAGCACGAGCGCTCTGTACGCCGTGCCGCGTGTTCGACGTGAGGAAGACTACGTCATACCCTCGCCGCTGGTACAAAACACACTCACTCAGTCCAGCTCGGAGAACATACTGAGCGTCAATCTGTATGACGTACCACGACGTTACCGCTCCAACACGGGGCCAGCATTACCCAACAGGTACCGGAACCGGGCCATGTACCAACGACCTACACGCGCAGGTCTCCACACGAGTGTGCCGTCGCCCCTGGTTGGCTACCAACAGCCTCGCGTTAAGGCTAAAGCATCATCTCCCGGGGCATCTCCCGAGCTGCAGAGGAGGACGTTACCGTCAGGTGACACATACACGCTGATAGATAAAGATAAAAAAGCCGAGGATGGATACTTAAGCGGACCTGCACGGGGTTGGCGTCAAACTAATATTAGCAACGACTCAGGGTACATGGAGCCGAGAAAGTACACATGATGCGTTTAAAAAACACACATTTACAAGTAAATATAGAACTATTTTTGAGCTGAGAAGCTCATAGAGTTCGATTCAATCCCATGCATTGTTCTTTGCTCGTGACTTGACAAATACATTTTACAGACGATGCAAGTTGTATTGCAATGCCCATCCATATTTTGTTTGGGAAGTTTATGAACACGGATCAGCAAGATAGCAGCGGCCAATCGAGTCGAAGTATTAATTGATGTGCTAACTTTACCGTCAGGACAATTACATCTGCCATCGATCAAACATATTCGAGTAAATAATGTTGTCACTTCGTGAATTCGAACGCTCGTCTGTTCTTCATAGTTTATAAAGTGTCTCAGAGTTAACGAAGAGGTTGATGCATGTTATATTTGACATTCATATGATCATAATTCATTGTTAGCTTCAGTCTATATGCTGTTTAACTATTATCGCATTTACTTTGCTTGATTTTCATACTGAATGTGGTTCAAAGACATTACATATAGTAGTTTCTAATTTTGATGGTAATTTCTGTACGGATGCTCAGCGTGTTTGGATGCTATAGCAATTAATAATTAGCTATTCCTTCAATGTCATCTTAAATTGAGAGACTCTATCCTTGAATCCAACTGTGGAGTTTCGGCTCAACTGAGGTATCACGCTATCGCCTGGTCGTAAGATTATCGCACATTGTCGTGAAGACAGTAAATAACGATAGGCTGTGACAACATAGGATTCAATGGTTATATCAAGTGTGAAGCGTTATTCTGGGACCACGATCTGCATTTAGCCAAAGATTCAGCCGCACGCGTATTTCCAGGTGACACGAACACGATACTGCCCAAAACTTGCTATTGCACACTATGTCCTTTATTTGAACAAATAAAGACAAGAATTACAAAAAAAGGGCAAATCTTGAATAATTGTCATCCAAACATCAAGAAGTATACATAGAACATAATGATTAATTAATTTAGGAATGTATTGACTAATAATATATATATCGAGCTACAAATGCAACGAATTATCTAAATCCTTTAAATGTTTAATATATGTTATTCTAAAATATATATTTCCGTACGCAAGTATCAGGAATAATATCAGGAAGAGATTAAATTGCAAAATCGCCATCTCGTCCAATTTATAAAATGAAGGCAGCAAGGGTTGGTCATTCGGCTCTAGTAATAATATCAAAACACATTTGATTGTTAAAATCAAGCAATAGCTATATATCATTGGTCATATCTCTAATTGGTTTCAATGAGAGTCGAGCTTCTTTATACTCTGTTCAGCATTAGTCGGATTCATCCAAGGAACCCAGAAACCGTCGTGCTTTTGAGGAAATCCTCTGGGATCTTGAGGGAGATTGATATTTTGCGGCTTAGTGGCTGTAGAATTGTATTGATTTAAGCGCTCTATCATTTGATTCAGTACATGAGGAAGTTTTTGAGCTAGGTCATAATATTCACATGGATCAGCAGTTATATTAAATAAACAATAGTTCTCCCATTCCCGACAACTTGTGGTGGCGTTAGCGGGAAAGTGCGGACACGTCACCACTACAGGTGTCCGCTTGGGAGGAGAGCGCCCGAGACTGAGGAAAATGTCATAGAGATCCGAGTGAAACATGTGCTCAGGTGCTTCCTCTAACTGATGAACGGGTTCGCCAAACTTCAGGTCAGATTCTATTTCCGGCTGAATATCTTCCGCAGCCCCTGTCGGGTTTGTTGAGGCTTTTTCACTCGTCACCAAGTCTGGACGATACCATTTATCATATTTGTGTGTGAGACGCTGCCCTTTCACTATTTTCATATCACCGACACGAAGAGCTGCGAGTCTCCAAACGTAGTCAGCGTTATGAAATATCTCTGTTCGAGGAGATTCTTGGTTATTTGAGAGAACGTTCCACAAGTCGAAACCGTCAATATTTTTGGGTAGTTTGGATTGATCATATCCTGCGGCATTAAGCAGTGTAGGTAGCCAGTCAGCGATCTCCATCTTCCCCTCATACACGTATTGCGACTTGTTGAGAAGAGGACTCCAAATGAATCCATTTCCTCGCATTCCACCTTCCCAAAGAGTGTTCTTCATTCCCCTGTTTCGAGTAGAATTTACCAACATTTTATAACTGATCCAGTCCAGCTTATCGTTATATTTACTAGCTAGACGGTGATCGCCATGTTAAAATTGCACTGAAATAAACTAACCTGAGGGGCCAATTAGACGCATCGTTGCCACAGTAACCATCAGCTGGTCCTCCATTGTCAGTAGAGAAAGCTATGATTGTGTTGTTGAGCATTCCGCGTGCATGTAAAGCTTTAGTTATGTTACCAACCGACTCATCCATCGCTGATACCATGGCTATAGACGAGCACATGCAATAAAAAGAGCGAGGGTGAAAACAAGTTTTCGACATACAAAAGTCAGAAATATTTATTTTAAAATAAACTACGTGGTTCCGTCGAAATCAGCACTAACCGGCATAAGTTCTTCTGCGTTTGTTATGAATATAACTAAATCGTTCAAGGTATTCGTCAGGGGCCTGCAGTGTCATGTAGGCATTCCCATTATGAGGGGCTTGTTGAGCAACATACATATACATAGGCTGGAAATAAAAAGATTGAACTGGATTCAGATGCAATAATTGGGAGATATGCGCCCCGGTTAGCGTCTTTGGTGCGGATTAAATGAAAATACCTTTGAAATGTCATGCTGAGAGATAACGTCCTCAGCTTCCTTAGTGTAGAGAAGAGTGGAATACTGTCCAAAGTTGTCCTTAATCATTTCCTCTTCATGTCCGCTCGCCCGTCTCCAGTCAAGTCCCCATTTATTTGGCTGGCCCTGTTGTAAAAGGAGAAAAAACACTTGATAATTATTCCGGCAAAAGGTGATGAAGAAAGAGAACACGTGGTACCAGATTAAAATACACGGGTACTTTTCTTGCCCACCTGTTGCGAAGTATGATCCCAGTAATCTTCAGCTCCATTCAGATAGCCAAAAAACGTGTCAAATCCGCGGTAAGTTGGTGTTAACTCCTTAGCATAAAAGCCAAGGTGCCACTAAAATTTAAATCAATAAATTAATGCTTTGAAATTGCAGGACATTAATGAGACCGTGCGGTAAATATTTTACCTTTCCGATCATGTGTGTATCATACCCTAGATTTTTGAGATATTGTGGCATAATCGTCTCGTTCGTTCTTAAACCGTACGGCTGTGAACCATCGATGACATAGTGCTGCAGACCTATGGGCAAACGAGAAGCGGAAATCTTTACGAAAACGATGGCAGGTATCGAGAGACTCACGGAGTATACATGACTACAACTAATACATATAAGTATATAATATATGGGTAACCTAAATGAATAGGGTGTCTTCCGGTCATCAACGCCGCTCTTGATGGAGTACATATCGGCTGAACGTAATAACTGTTGAGAATTATCCCATCATAAGCTAGCGCATCCAGATTTGGTGTTGGTATCTGATTAGATCCGTGGAAACTGGCGTCGTCCCAACCCTTAAATATAAATTCGTGTTTTCCCATTTGCTTATAGAAGGCACGAGCTATACTTCCGCGAAGAACTTCTAACAATAGCTATCATAGATAGAAGTCGTATAACAGCTTTTTACTATAGGCCTATGCTTTCATATTGAAACCTCTGCGCGACGTGTTCTCTGCTATTAGTACTATAGCCGGGTATACTCACAAAATCATCCACCAGTATGAAAACTATGTTTGGAGGCTGACGCGCACCGCCCGTTGCAAAGTTCCCTATACACACTATAGCTACATAAAGTATATTGAAAAGCTTGACATACGATGCCATGTTCAAGCAGAATTTGTCAGAGTGAAAGATCGATCCCAGTCAGATCACCCCTCCTCTCTCTGTTTTGATTTGGAATACACCGGCGATATCATGTGATCATCGTGTCACATGACCTCAAACAGGTAAATTAATCAATGGTGCACCTGTGCTTCCAGAACTACTGTCGCTTAAGCAGTATCGTATTCATTGTATTATAAATAAGGAAACTATCTCCATCGGTAATACTCAAAGACAACTGGTAATAGTTTGATTATTTCACAAAATATTTGATAGCACAAGTGTTTTCTTTTAAAAAACGTTTATTCACATCGCCATGTACGAACATTTAATTGAAAAAAACCTAAACATATCTAATTTCTAAAGCATGAACGAGTTACCATGCAATCTAATATCAGCTGATCTATGAAATCATCTGTAAAGGGCCGGGCATCATATTAGAACACTAACTGTGGAGAGAGGAGTCACTTTCCGCTTTGCCTGATAAATTTGCCCAAGGAACCCAGAATCCTCCATGATTTTTTGGGAATGCCTTTGGATCGTCATCCAAGTCTATATTTTGTGGCATAGTGGCCGTTGCGTTGTATTCTTCCAGTCGGTGTATCATCTTTTCAAGTACATGAGGAAGTTTTTGAGCCAGGTTATAATATTCACATGGGTCAGCAGTTATATTAAATAAACAATAGTTCTCCCATTCCCGACAACTTGTGGTGGCGTTAGCGGGAAAGTGCGGACACGTCACCACTACAGGTGTCCGCTTGGGAGGAGAGCGCCCGAGACTGAGGAAAATGTCATAGAGATCCGAGTGAAACATGTGCTCAGGTGCTTCCTCTAACTGATGAACGGGTTCGCCAAACTTCAGGTCAGATTCTATTTCCGGCTGAATATCTTCCGCAGCCCCTGTCGGGTTTGTTGAGGCTTTTTCACTCGTCACCAAGTCTGGACGATACCATTTATCATATTTGTGTGTGAGACGCTGCCCTTTCACTATTTTCATATCACCGACACGAAGAGCTGCGAGTCTCCAAACGTAGTCAGCGTTATGAAATATCTCTGTTCGAGGAGATTCTTGGTTATTTGAGAGAACGTTCCACAAGTCGAAACCGTCAATATTTTTGGGTAGTTTGGATTGATCATATCCTGCGGCATTAAGCAGTGTAGGTAGCCAGTCAGCGATCTCCATCTTCCCCTCATACACGTATTGCGACTTGTTGAGAAGAGGACTCCAAATGAATCCATTTCCTCGCATTCCACCTTCCCAAAGAGTGTTCTTCATTCCCCTGATAGAAAAACAAGCTTAAATAAATTTAAATGACCTAATTGAGGAAGACAATATCGAAATCAAGTAGCGGTGTTCATACATTCCATCACTTGGATAATTTATCAGATCACATTGTTTTAATACGAAACACTAACCTGAGTGGCCAATTAGATGCATCGTTACCACAGTAACCATCGGCAGGGCCTCCGTTGTCAGTAGAAAAAACAATAATTGAGTTGTACAACATTCCCTTGTCATGGAGAGCTTTGGTTATATTTCCTACAGATTCATCCATTGCTGATGCCATGGCTAATCATTATAGAAGAAACTGACATTGACAAATCTAAATACGGTAAACAAATAGTCACAAATGGCATGCTCAAATAACAAAAAAGCATGCGCACTGATTAAAATTATACCTACCAGCATACGTTCTTCTGCGTTTATTTTTAATATACTTAAATCTCTCAAGATAACTATCTGGTGCTTGCAAACACTGGTAGTTATTCCCGTTATGAGTAGCCTGTTGTGCAACATACATGTACATTGGCTAGAATAAAAAATATATTGAACGATTATCATCGTATGTCGAAAGATGTTATAAATTTCGATTATGCGACCGGTAGCCAAATTAATACATTTGAAGTGTCATGTTCAGCGATTATTCTTTCAGCTTCTTTTGAATAGTGATTAGTTGAGTATTCTCCGAAATTATCCTTAATGAAAACGTCTTCATGTCCAGTAGTTCTTCTCCAATCGAGACCCCATTTTGAACCCAAGTTCTGCAAATTTACCAATATACAAAAATGTGATGTTAAATAAAATGTATCTATCAATAGTTTCTCAGGCAGCAGATTTGTGCCATGTTTTTATTCGCGATGTAAAGCACAGAATGAGCAGGATTTGTTCTGAAAAAGCAGGAGCATGTGGACACATGAATGTCTATAAATCTAAGTACAATTTATATTATCCGGTACCTGTTTTGAAGTGTGATCCCAATAATCAATTTCTCCATTAAGGTAACCAAAAAATGTGTCAAAACCTCGGTAAGTTGGGGTCATTTCCTTAACGTAGAACCCAAGGTGCCACTGTAACGACATATATTAGAAACCGTCAGGACTATCATTATCGACACCCTATTGTAACCCGGTTTTTTTATACATGTGCCGATATGTTAAACCTATATTAAAGTTACCTTTCCGATGGCATGTGTTTTGTAGCCGAGCTCTTTGAGGTACTGCGGCATAATAGTTTCGTTGACTCTTAAGCCATATGGTTGAGCTCCAACTATCACACCATGCTGGAGACCTGTCCGAATTTGTAATATTATTAATAAAATAATTCATTTAATTTAACATATTGAATTGATAACGAATGTGCGATAAGGTAACACATATGGTTATCCGACTGAGCGACCTAAATGAATAGGGTGTCTCCCTGTCATCAACGCCGCTCTTGAGGGAGTACATATCGGCTGAACGTAATAACTGTTAAGAATTATTCCGTCATAGGCCAGTGCATCCAAGTTTGGAGTCGGAATCTGATTAGATCCGTGGAAACTGGCGTCATCCCATCCCTGCAATTATACCATGGGAATATTTCAGACAAAATAGATTATATGCCAAGTGTTAAATATGGAGAGTATACCATCATGTATCCACATAAATATATACATCTCAATGTTAAGCAGTGAAAGTGCACAGTTGGTGCACGGAACACTTACAAAATCATCCACTAGTATGAAGACAATGTTCGGAGGTTGCTTACTATAAGCGACCGGTGAAGCTGCCAACATCAGAGTTATGACAACTTGCATGATTGTGATGCAACTGCAAACAGCCATTGCCCGTGTCGTGAATACAAGTAAATGTCTTATTCTTCCCCCAGGTTTTGTTTGCTACTATGCGATCATGTGATAACGTCACATGATTTTGTTATTCCCTGGAATAATAGATCTACATGTGCATGTACCTATTACACTGCTTAAGCGCTGCTTAAACATGCTACTGCTACCAACTGAAGAAAAGCCAATGCTCATTTGTGTGCGAACTAAGTCTACTAATGCAATTTCTTACCGTCCTCGTTCTTTTATTAAGAAGTTACGTGAATTGATTGTATTCTAATCAAAATAAAGTAAGACAATAAAACATGAGATTCAGTATGGCAGTGACGTCCATGAGGTTTAAGCGGTATGTGAATTATAAATAATCAAACTCCCGTTACATGCTAGGTGGCAACTGATTGACTCGTACACCTAAATAGTATACCAGCATTTCATGCTTTTTGCTTAAGGCGTTTCAATAGCGATGGCTTATGTAAGTATTAAAACATACTAGGAATAATATTAGAGGAGCTCTAACTTAGCTATAACCGCAGCTCCCATGTTTTAAATCTGTGTAACTGAAAATTATAAAAACAACAAGAGAAGTCACTCTTTTAATATTCCACATGTTTATTAACATGATGATGACATATAAAATAACATGAAAGCCTTGAACATTTGCACTTCATATGCTAGCCAAGCATCAATGAGAAAACGACACAACTTGATTTATTGGGAACTATAAGCATTCTTGTCCTAATTACTCAGAAAATCAGTGAATATTCAAATGTGATACTGTGTTACGAACCAAGCCATCACACCGACTATTGAGGAACACCAGTTTGTGTGAATGAGGATATTGTTAGGGAGTTTTACTCCGATTAAACGAATCCAATTTCGGATTACATTATATACAAAACGTTAGTGCACTCTTTCTTGAGAACTTATAGTAGGAAAAGCATGAATGAGCTATTGTAACACATATATCATCGGTCCAATATATTCTGCGATCTTGTGCCATATCACAATGAAATACATTGTTCAAATACAAACTGCTTACAAAATGATTATTTGAACTTAAGATTCCTCAAAATAGCTCCTCTAACTAAATTTTATAGAATATACAAACCGTACACATACATAAACTCTGTTTCCAATATGATACAATCAGTCTTAAGCTATTATATTGTAGCATTTTTTCTTTTCTAGATACATATACAATTTTGCAACTGGCTGTGATACAAAGGTGGTGTACTACTATTGTATACTACTACAAAGGTGATGGTACCAATGCGGAGACTGGCGACAGGCAACACAAAGTGTCAGAATAGCATCACACGCACTGGACAGAATATCATCACTTTACAGGCGCTATATTTGGCATAATACAAGTGCACACACATTCAGTTATAGAATAGCAGAACAGTGGTTTAAGCGTTACACAACTTTTGTTCAGTGCCGTACAGAGATGAATAGAACACGTACAGAGATACATGTATTCGATTCAGCCCCACACATTACCTTTATGTTTACAAATCTTTTGTTTACTGACATACAAGTCAAGAGATATAGATATATATGAGTAGATATTTATGAATTTGATCACACACACAGTGACAAGTTGTTCCAAGTGCCTTTAAAGATTCCGTCTCAAAACTACAGACAATACACAATTTACATAATCAACACCTTTCGATCTCCTGCCATATTTACACAGGATTTAGGGCTATGCTGATCATGACAATGTTTATGTACAAGTTGATAAACACCAAAATAAAACTTTTTCAAACTATAATACAAATTAAAAGTCACTATACAACTCATGAATATAAATAATCGTCACGTGTATGAAACTAAATAATCGTGAATGAATTGAGATGAAGCACCAACGAGAGATGAGATGACGAGACTTGCTGATCATTCTGTACTACTCCCTAACTAATTACAGACTACTGGTCTAAATGGCAAATGGGGGTTGGTCAGCAGAGGACAGGCAAAAATGAAGCGTATTTGTGTAAAAGCACATGATTTCCATTCATACTGAAGTAACATTTTCCTGACATCACCCAAGACCCTCTACTGTATCAGCTGTACGCGCATCTGACTAGAATGTACAGTTATGATGAATATATCATGGCTTAGTTGAGTAACGAGATGGCAGTCGGTGAGTAGCCACGGTGGTTGCCAATAGAGATTACCATGACAACCATCAGCGTAGGGTTCGAATGATGCCAGGAAGACATTGGGTGAGCCTACGGGTTACAAGAGACTAATCATGAGTTATGGAGACTAGTGGCTTAGGTGGTATTATGTCATTCACTACATGGTGCATTTTTACAAACTTCATCATGGCTCACTGTTCATTACAGAACTGTGCTCGGATAAGTAAATTCTTAAACAATCCTTATTACAAAACGGGTGGACCAGGTCAAGTACACTTACATATCTAACCTCAATTTAAGAACTGATGAAAAGCGGTTTTATAATGGCGACTAATATACTTTGCCTAAGTGCTGCATGGAAGATAAGCTCATCACAAAAATTCAAATATATGACATTACTCTACACTACATTGTTTGACATTTCCATCATGTAATCATGTACAGTGGCTACACGTAAGTATTTTTTATTACAGATAAAGAGTATTACTCTACTTTACGGTTAGTTTTTTCTCCATTAGTAAGAGTTTACTCAGTAAATAATTTGGACTGTAAAAGATGCTGCTGAAACAGCCCACTAATGGCAGTGTAGCTTTTAAAGTAGTATATTATAATACTCGTACATGCACTACTTAGTATTTTTTTCCCACAGACTGACAGTGTTTGCGTATACATTGTACATATGTCATGAAGAGGCCATCTTATGGCTGTAAGTTGGGTTAGACAAATTTACTATTTCCACTGTGTATATCCAACATGCCAAACATTTGACAAGATTACTAAATATAGCGCAGGGCACGCAAACTTCCTACATCTCCTAAATCGATTCATCATTGCCCTAAATATAAACATTCACACATGTGCTAAACGCCCCCTTAACTCAAACGTAATTATGTCACAAATAAAATGCATAGAGTTCTTGGGTTCAAAAGGCAGGTACGTCCATTATTTTGAATGGAGAACGCTCGCATGGGAGCATCAGAAGGGAGATGTTTGATGTCTTCTCCACACCATCTCAACAGCTGATGATGCTCGATATCCTAGCAACGACGGCGCGTCCAAGCAACGAGACACCTGACCTCGGTGCAGCATAGATGTTTACTTGCTCATCAGCTTCACACTTCAACCCAACTTAAGATTAAATTAAATGTGTATAATCGTCCGATACATTTGGTTTTCGTGCTGCCGTGATGACTTGGCAGATTTGATTCGTTAATGTAGCCGACTTCTCAAATGAAGAAGCAAAGCAGATCAACCGATGAAGACGTTAATCCAGATTTTCTGGCCTCTTTGGTCGTCAAAGGAAGGATCATCACATACAAATATTCACACAGATGAACAAAAATTGCACTTAATGTCATGGCATTATCCTCCTCCCCTTGAGAATTGTATTGAATCAGCTGGTTATAGCAACGCGGTCCGATCCATAGATTTATCAAGGGGTGGGGGCATGGCTTTCTAACCGACAACTCTGGTCGCAGTGATTATTGGCGATAGAAGCATTCTATGAGATGCTATTTTGATTCACTCCGTTCGTATGCTCGAGCTTCGTTTGTGTCTGAGTCCATTCCTCAAATCACGTCAATTCCCGTGATGGGTGTGACCAGAGCTGTGTTATGACGTTATTGATCCTTCACATGTGACTCCACCCCTCGAGGGGGGGTGGGGCAAAGCAAGTCCAAATCCTTAGAGTTACTGTGGCACGTTATACAAATGTGGAGAGGGCTGATGGGGAGGTGGCATCAGGGTCTATTTTGTCACTTGGCTTGTTTTTCTTGCCGCCGTACAGTCCAATGAATGATCCGTCCTCATTGAACTTGCTGGGATCTGTCTCGTAATACTCAGCCATGCTGTCCGAGTCAGACTCTTCAAGCGGTTTCCTTTCACTCTCTAGAGAACCCGCACTCTTCTTGTACTCCGGCTGGTCACTGAAATAACAATATCACTGCATTAAAAACGCATCAGTGGAAAAAATATTGTCTTAACTCTCACCATAAAGAACTCATTTATTAACATGATTTGTCGGGGACTGAGTTGGAATTCTAACATTCTTAAGAGATGAATCTTTTAAATACTTAATTGATGCTAAATGTCTACAGACTATGAGTTAGTGTGAACCAAGGCTAGTTGTGCATGAAAAAAGAACGAATCAAACTTGATTGACAACATGATGATGATTTACACAGGAAAGACAGCAGAAGCAGAATCAAATACACATGTTCAACTGTAAACAGTCAACACTGAGCATCTGTACGTTTCATCAAGCATAAATACAATCGCTTATAATACCTGGTATTGGTGAAACCAAATTAATGCAGCTTTCGACAGTATTTGTACGACTAGTGCCTGCCAACATTAGCTGATGTACAAAAGCATTGGTTACTTAGCTAAACTTACCGCCAACGATTTACGGGCTTTCTTTTACTATGCCTACATGTAGATATTGCATCAATATTATCCAATAAAGCTACAGAGAACTAGTTAAACGAAGGTTAAACAGGATTCAGAGCGTCTCACACATACTGTACCTACACAGAACAGCCGAAGGCCAATAGAGGATGCTATTATTCATATCTATGAACGGACAGTAAATTGTAGTAGATTTGTTTCAAACAGCAACCCAGACAGGTGTGAACAAGTTCATCAGTGGTTAGGGGAGATGCACAAGGCGAACAACAGAGATAGTTCAAAAAGTTAGAGGGTTATAATAAAAATAAATGATTATTTTTTGGGGGATTTTATTTCAGTTCAGAGTGTTAACAAATAATTGAAGTGTTACGTATAGAGACAAAACGGATGTTTGTGTAAAGTCAGATCCAACACCAACAGGGCAGTGCAAGACTGAGGAAGTGAGGGTTGCTGTCACCGATGTGTTATACTATAATTTACCTCTTTGGTGGTGTACTGTCCAGGGGCATGTATGGCCTAGAAAAGTTAAAATTTATGTAGCATGCAACATGCCCTTAACAGAAGACAAAAAGCGAGTGACATCGAATTGAGTCTTGCTTCCTCATCTGGGAGCAAAACTTGTGCCCGAATTATTAAGCGATACATATCAATTGTATAAGTGACTCCTGCATATGCAGCGGTGATATTGGTCAAATAATGTTATATTAAACACTCAGAACTTAAGTTTAGAGTTTTACCAAGGAACATCGACGATTTTTCTAGTGTAAACAATGTGATCATGATAGTCGGTCGCGCAATAGTTTACCCTAACTGCGACTGCAACTAATTCACTAGATCATTAACTCAAACTTGACAATAAAAGACTCCAAGCTGACGACAGGTAAAATGGGAGGCAGAATGCAGGTCAAGATTTTCGTTTATAAATCATTAATGCTTAACTGAGAAGAATAATGATACAAGCCTGCTTGAATGCATCCCACTTACCGCGGAACAAAATCTATACTGACGGACTACTACGCGACATGTTTGGCAAAATAAAGAAAAACAACCACTCACGTCCTGGTGTATTCTCCAAAGCCAGCTTCCTCATCCTCCTTGTCGGGGTCACGACCTCTCAGCTTCTCTTTCTCGTGGACTGAAACAAAACGACAAAGGTTAGCATCAGCAGTACTCACTGATAATCAGCATCAGCAACAACCTGCAGTACTACAGCACTACAGAGGACGAATGCCTACTGTACATCGACGCATTTAAAGCAGTACACACATACATGACCCATATTACGGATAAATTTGACGCACCAAAGCTTATCCAAGAAGCAGTAGCGGTACATGTCCAGAAGTCGATCGGTAATAAAACGGCTTTTATTATTATTATTATTATTA
>JAXGGS010236184.1:0-15474 GCA_035585475.1 Armandia brevis | reverse complement strand
AAACTAGAATCTTATCAATTCACTTCACTTGCGTTTATTTCAACCACGAGTCATAATTTCAGATACATTGTGTCCCTCATTTAGTGAGTTTTGGTATAAGCCAGACATTTATAATACCAGATACGTAGGGTAAGCGTTTTTAATAATTTCCTATGAATAATTATTAGAGTTTAGAACTCCGTTAGTAGCACGTCTTTGAACAAGGAGTAGTATAAGCACAAGCCCGATTAGGAGTACTACTATGTATGTGACATATACACTTGATAGGCTAAGGACTATTAGAATTGATATTCATCCACACTGCACGCTGACCACATGAGATGAGGTACAACACATTTTAAAAGGTAGCATATTTGCACAATGGATTGCATATAATAGCCATCATTCGGTGAGGGGGTCACTAAACACTGGTGTGTATGTTCGATGAAAAGTTTCTCAGCAGGTGATGACTAGACATAGTCTTGTTGCAATCACGTTCCACAAAATTTCAATTAAATTATGGAGCAAAATTTCACAAGAGTGTTTATGGTAACCATAATGACACAATTCAAGATTGCATGAGGACATGCGACTCTATATAATTACTTCCTGCGCTCAACTTCGTGCGCACAGATGTCTTTCCTATTGGTATTAAATCTGGCAGTCTATTCACATTTCATGGAATACGATATCATGTTTCAAGAACACTAAATCAGTACCTTGATCTATGATGGCATTAAACTTTTCAATACCTTCACGGGGGCTGGCTTTCAAGATAAGGATGTTATTTGTTGGTTATATTCCTTAAACATCGCACCCAGAAGTTCTTTTTAATTCTAGAATTCAAATGACCAATGGCCAATTTTGTTTATCAAATTATTTTCGCCAAAGATGGGTTCCCTTGGAGATTAGCATACATGACTAAGCCAGTTAAATAAATTCACATTAGAAGAGATCCTTTACCGCCATTGCTTCTCTACACAAGGGACTCAAGAACACGTTACAATTGGTGAAGTCAACGGTACATGATGATTATACAAAGATGCATTGTTACACACGGAATGTAAGCTTCTAACCGACCCACATTTAATCCTTACTTTGTGTGATTGCGGATTTTTGGGTGTTAGAGAGATACACATATTAACATACTATAAAAATCTACATGCTTTATTTCTTTATACCAGGATGTCTGCACTTTGATTGTTCTTTACATAAAACGTACGCACAAAGTTTTGGTAAAACTTTATAGAAATTAAAACGCAATCACTGTAGTAATAAGCTTCGCCAAGCATACGTTTAGCAATCGCTGAAGCTTTGTTCCCCAAAGTCATAATTGTCCCAGTAAGTTCCAGTTCTGCATTGATAAACACGTAGCTACAATTTCCCTTTCAATGCTCAGTACATGTACTGCTTCAATACATATGCGCTGCGATGTTTCCGAACAGCGTCGAGTATACCCTCATTTAAATCAACGAAAACTCCGGCTTATTAATTTGTTCATAAACATACAATTACAATATTCAGAAAGTAAATGATTTACAGAATGGTTGTTGTGAACAGTGATGAAGAAATGTAAACAAATAATGACCACGCGCGTAAATTAGGGACATGAATCATCCCAATTAATTTCGAACTTGTGACAGACATATCGTAATTTTTACAAATTGTGATCCATATAGATTTCTGCTAAAATTGCTCTAAATATGCATGTGTCTGTCTCGATTCTAAATGGTTCGATGTTCTGGTGAAAGCCAACATAGTTCATGTATGTATGCGGCCAACAACATCCGCTTCTATATTTTCCTCTAGATTACAAGTCTGTGATAAAGAATACATAATCCTACACCGTCAACTCGTCTCCCTTAACATTCTGACACCCTCTTACTAAGCAGTATTAACCGAACAAACACACAATACATTCATACTCAAAATGGAACATGCAAAACGTCTCTCAATCACGTATGTATACAAAATGAATTGAACACAAATGCCCACATAGAATTCATTAAGTTGCATCAAGAAAAACTTACATCGCCTTTAACTGCAACACATTCTGCCGAAATTACAAGAAACGTATTTGTTAATAAAATACATGGTAATATCTAACCCCAGCGCCCAATCAAGATTTGAGACCTAACACGTTCAACATCATTTGAGAATCATCGTCATCAGTAAAGTAGTAGCTGTTAATACGCAATGTGTTCACTAAAAACACAACCTGAAGCTGACAAAAAAGTCCTAACCTGCACTGCACCTGAAATAAGCCAAAGCAAACACTTGTTTCGTTTTCTTAAAAACTGGCAAATCCCTGAATCATTCAATCGATACAGTTTTCTACAAAAAAATATTTTTCAAGAACTTTAATCATCATGGCATCTAAAAGTGTTACCATAATCAAAGAAAATTTCTGCATTTGATCAAGATACTTGATATTCCCTTCCAGCAGAATTTATCGTACAAATTTATCCAAAAATTAAACAATTGATTTGTTTCCCAAGTGTACATTTTCCATAAAATTATGAAAACTAAAATTTAAATGAAGCAAAGTAGATGCCACATTTAACCAAATATAAATGAACTGAAGTTGGATGGCAGGTCAACAGGCACAGCCTCCTTGTTGCTCAAGGGGGAGGGGCCGAGCTTCTGGTGGTTTTAACTCAATATCTGGGGGATGAATTAAGGAAGATTACCAGAAAATCAGAAAGGCACAAATTAGACTAGTATACATAGTAACAATGCATGATTATAGTACGAAAAATTCCTCGTGGTTGTATAAAATGTCGCTTGTCTAGCATAAAACAATCGTGAGATAAAAAACAGTGATATGAATATAAAATCTCCATATAGTAAATACAAAGTAATAAAGAGGGTATCACCCAAAACGTTTGATCATATTTGCATACTCTTTTGTTCCTTGCACATTTCATTCCCAGCATATCTTTGCGGTTTTGTTTCGACAACAAAAATGTCAAGTGTACTATGCATAGAAATGAAAGCTATACCGAATACACATAATACATATATTAAAGTAGAGATATTAGAACTAATACGCCCTAGTCTTCATCTGCTCATAATCATGACAAGCAACTTAGTAAAAATATAGCGAGTTAATTAAACCAGCTTGTATAGACTACACTATTGTACAATAATTGAGCGTTTCCTATAACTTGAGAATCATATGACACTTTCATGAGGCTGAAATTGACCATTACAAATAACAAGTACAAAGAATATTATCATTATTCTCAGCAGCCACTGCTAATCAGCTCTTTAACAGTCAGAGGCATGATCAGTGTGTCTCTCAAGTCTCTGTAATGTTGAATATTGCCAAAAACCTCTGAAAGCGTTTTACCTCAACATGAGCACATACAAGTTAGTAGTAGACATCATCTTGTTATATCTATATCATGGTAATAAGACAACTGACATTACTGTACATACAATTGGAGTGATCGAAACACAGTTGCAAAAGCTATAATAATCACAACACCTTACTAATTACATACACTGCAGCCCATCAACCAATCAGAAATAGTGTAATACTTTAGCACCCTGGTATTGGCACTTGGTGTTAACCAATGACACGGAAGGACACAAAGTGATGCAGCCAATCAATTAATGTGTTATGTAACAACAGGTTAGCATGCACATCCACTGCCCTGTGACTTGTGTAGCTCAATTGGTTGTTCCTTAGGTTCCAATTCGACTGGGAAAAAGTTAAGGAAAAGCAGCATGTCAACAGGAATGACAAGAAGTTAGACCCATTTACGTATACGTTGGTATAAGAATAAAAGAGAACATGCACCTCCCCTAGATTAAACACCAGCATTGATATATAGGTCATGGAAGCAAAGAAAAACAACCCCTAAATATGTACAATTGTAAAATGGAAAGGTTTGTGGTATTGACAACAAGGCTGACTAAAAGGGTGGTCACCTGGGACAATCTATTTCTAATGGAAACGCGCTAAGCTCAGACTGGCTTCAGCTAAGGAGAGAGAAAGGGTTACAATTACATATCACCATCTGGACTGGTTCACAAGAATCATCATCATTTACTCAGACAAAAATAACATTGTCGGAATTCAGTATAAAAGTTCGTCTTTTATTTACAATTTCATTTCAATCGTCATACAAATCTTGCTCACGCGCGACATGCACAATTCTCCTGAAGACTCAAATAACCCAACGTAGAATATAGAAAATAACCGGCCATAAAAATGCTTGGTGCATTTCAATGGATTTTCAATTACGCTTACGTACTAATTCTTACCTAATTATAGATATTGGTTTGATGAGATGGATGAACGAATTAACCAAATAAAATTAGTAATAACATAATTACATCATACGAATTGTGCATTGGAAAGAGTTTGATAAACAACAGGGTCCATTCATCAATAATCATAAATAGGCCACTCAGACTGAAACGTACATATTCTAGTACATGTATATGTACACATAAGGTCATTGGACAAAACGTGAAAACAATAGATGTGCACTTAAATTCAGCATTGACTTCCCGTCAAAAAATAACCATCAATATACACGCTGATTATGGAACTATCACTTAGAATTGGTGGAATTTCTCTTCAGAATTCTATCAGTTCTTTGAAAAATCTCAATTGATACCATAGAGACTCTGATCATAATAGGTGGATGAAACATACAAGTTACGAGTGGACAATTACGTGTACATGTACTTTTGTGAGGACACTATCTCGTATACAACTTTTTAGTTATGGGCGGATTTTCTATTAGTTATCTAGGTGACCAAGCATGAGTACACGGCCCCATTTAAAGATTAAGTAGGACCTGGTCTATTTTATAATATACCTTACAATGTGCGCAACATTAAAGAACGTGTATTTGTATGAAAGAAACCATTCACAAATTTAACTTCCGAACAGTCACATATTCAACAAAAATGCAACATTAAATAAAACCGTAGGTGGAAAACTAAATCTTCACAGATAAATTATTGAGATAGAATATATTAGTTATTGATATACATGTACATGTACATTATGAAATGTATCTTCATTTAACTCAGGTTTACAGTGCAATAGGGATCGATAAAGATCTCAGCTAAACTGCGGAAATCTGCGCATAATTTAATTTAGAATCAATACGAGGGTACACTACTGACTAATCAAAAGATAATAATACACATGTACTGCAAGTTGCTTTAATTGGTGTCGAATAGTGGAACTATTGTCTGAATCTTTGGAATACGTAAACGCGTATGATAGCCAGCTGTAAATGAAGGAAGCACTAACACTCTCGCATGAGATTTTTGAAAACTACTGTTTAAAGTCAATCATCCAGTGAAATCCATGTTCTGCTGCCACTTACATAGCCAGAGAATTGAACACTCAAAAGTCATAGTATGGAATTCATAGTATAAGACTTTTTCTGTCATTGGCTGTGGTGTGACCAATGTTAAACAAAAATGGACAAAAATAAATAAACCAATTGTTCTTTACAGCACAATGAAGACAGTAACAACAAGGCTCAGCATGCACATCCACTCTCTGGTTGCTGTGGTTCCGCCGGTGTATCTTTAAGTTTAACTTCAATCACTGAAAACAACCGTTAAGGAAACTAAATAGAGGCATAACTATATATGACACATGCCGTGTGCTCTACATACGGGAAGCGACATGCTAGAGTTAAATGCTTAACTATATGTGCTACATGTACATGTACACTTAAATACATGTACACGTATGAGGTTAAGAAATGTATGTACTTTGGACTTAATAACTATCCATTGCTCTGAATATGGTAGGCGGAGTCAAATATGCGGAGCACGGTCCTTAAGTAGATTAAATCTTACCCGAAAACAAATGCTCAATATACACATTTTACAATTCCAAAATAATCCAGAAAGCATTCACAGATAGGAATCATTTGTTGATAGTTATCGCAAAATAACTATTCAAAAATCGACTTCACGGTAATATATTTGTATGTCGTCATGAGATGGTCGAGTCATCTTTTTATCTCTTATTAAATCTTAGAAGAGGTGGTAAACATTCTCTATCCATATGTTGTAAAAACAAATTAAAAAATCAACTAGCAGGAAACACTAAAACTAATTAAAAGATAGACGGTGACAGTGATAGGCCGTAAAGTGCGGTGGACAATACTATGAAAGACAGGAGTTTGGAGGGGTAAGGAAAGATATTCATGCGCATTAATATGAACGATCATGCACAAGCAAGTATACACAACCTCTACCGTAAGGGGCATGCAAGGAGAGTGAGTGGTTAGTTGAGGCGGCTGCAGCAAAGATGAAGAATATCCAGATTATCCTAAATGATGGGTCCACTCCTAGAAACACCAAGCACTGTGAAGTATCCGCCAATCGGTCTCCATGCAAACGCTCGGAGATGTTATGACCATCCACTTCGTTAATATCATACATTCACCATTTTATAATACACTGTGTTATACATTTCTAGAGGCATAAATGTCTAGTCACATCAAGATACATTTTTAAATCAACGCAGCATGACACGATTCTTTGCGAATCAATATTAGGTCTTGTGTACAAAACGGTGTTAGTTGCAACATTTAGATAGATCTAATAATTAAGCTACACTTCAAGAACGTATGAGCACTCGTAACACATGAAGCCAAAAGTTACATGTAAATGTATATGTGCAAAAGATGTCAGTGAGCATTAGAAGGGATAAAACAGGACTAGCTCTAGTAGATGGAGATTTATAAGATTTAACACTTCACCTATCACGCGGTTGGATTCATTTATAGGGATATAAAACTGTGAGCACATACTAGTTCAAAGTCGTACCGGCTTAAGTGTTCGCATGCATCTAAACAACGCAGACTGATGAGAAAGTGATACCAAGCCCTAGAATCCATGGCCAATAGAACCAGAATCAAACCCTTGTAAAATGCGCGTAAATTCACCGGCATTGTGATCAAAACTTGGGAAATGTCTCTTAATTCTACCTCCTAATCCTAAATACCAAAACTTGTGCACGCCGGCACTAACACTGATCATGCTTTCTGGTAAACGCTATCGACGTTGACTGGTTATGTTTACCAAAACTATGTAAATTTGAGCAGTTATTAATCTCGAGTGTATCAGATTAATAATGAAAAGGATACTGTCATCTTTCTTTTGTTCAGTTTGTTCCATCCCCGGTAGTGCAGCAGCAACTCGTCGAAATAGCTGAATATGAGAAAAGTATCATTAATAATTCACGTTGATGTAATCCTTGAAAGTTAAATTAAATAAATGCAGATTAGAGGTAAAGGTAGATTAAATATCTACGACACAAATTGCATTTCCTTACTTGTTTCACGTTATATCCAGCTTTCGCACTAGTTTCTATAAACATAACATTCAATTCTTTAGCTTTTCGTTCTCCATCTTCTGTGGAAACTTGCCTGAAAACAAAACACACACACATGAAGCACATATTTCCAGGAATTTGAAAATCTGATTACCGGGTACACATCAGAATTTGAAAATCCTGAGATGGAATTGTTCGGATTGACGCGGATTTGATACCAGGCCATTATTACAGCAATTGCCAAATTAATCTCACCTTTTGTCTGAAAGATCTGTTTTATTCCCTACTAGCATGATTATCACATCACTACCTCGCTCTGTTCGCACATCATCTATCCACTTAGATGTCTGCTGGAAAGAGTTGGCATCTGAAAAAGAAGACACAAGGTTTTCTTTACACAAATCAAAATTGGCATCACTGTTTAGCAAAATTGTGTTTGAGTTAAAAGAAGAATACCCAAAGTATTGTGAGAACTTACTTGTGATATCATACACTACTACAGCTACTGATGAATCTCTGATATATGACGGTATTAGACTCCTAAATCTCTCCTGGCCAGCGGTGTCCCACAATTGTAACCGAATCTGTGAATAAGTTAACAGTATTTAAGCATTGGTAATCGAAATCATTAACTAGGGTAGGTATGCAGGATCTTCGTCTGGGATATTCTATTACAGAGAAATACTCTGTTTCTCACACACATGTATCATACTTGGTACCTGCAGTCAAATATACGTGTGTGGAAGCAATTTTGATAAAAATTATGGGGAGGATGAATGGTGAAAGCCCACGAGGACAATAAGAGAGACAAACAATTGTTATCAAATGTTACAGCTTCATTCGTGTCAGCCTAATCGGTGCTAGCAGGCAAGCACTAAATGCCGCAAATCAATCATGTTCACCGCGTGATAAAAGCATTGACTCACTGTTCTATCTTCTAGGTACATTGTTTTTGAAAGGAAGTCTATTCCTATTGTTGCCTGTAAAAGAAAAGAAATAACAATGTGTAATTAATGTGATGATATTTGTACATATTTAACATTGTCATTACAGCGTAGATAAGAGATATTCATAATTTAGATGACGAAATCTACACTTTTTATTATTTCTCGAAACGAAACCCAATTAGGAAAGAAAAAAGGAGGAAGTCTGTATATTTGTAGACAGGACGACTCGGCAACAAACGTGAGTCATCCACAAAAACAAGTGATTTTCTTAATCGCTGACTCAGTATATGAGCCAGAGACAGACCTTCAGGGACACACAGGGAAGGACACAGCGCAACCTTCTCAAGCAATGCGCAGCAGCTACTGTCTGTATGCTAAACACAAATTAACTATGTGCAACTCATGGAAATGGCTCTTTAAAGTGGCGAGGGTTAGCAGTAAGTTACCGGTGGCCATGAAGGTGTCCAGACCGTATCTGGGTGGCTGTAATGGTATTAAAGTGTCTGTGGCTGGCAGACGGATGATTGGAGCACACAATCACACCAGCTTCAGCGGCCGACATCAATACCATCGCCCAGGCTGCCAGACATGTAGTCTGCTCCCCAGGTTCAGCGAGTGTAAAAAACACGACAATTAAAGGGGGAATGCGCGGGAATAGACCGCCGTGCACGGCAGGAATTGCATGTCGCCATACGCAGCAGTGAGAAATGGCACACAATAACGATAATGAGGTCAATCAATTTCTCCAGAGCATCGCCCAAGTTTTTCCTACAGAATTATTCATATGTACGCTGAGTTGGCAGCAAAGAGGAAATAGTTGCCTTGTACTATGAGTCATTGCCGAGTGCGAGAAACTAAATGTTTAATGTTGTCACTTTAGCTCCGGTAAGCTTTAAATGAATATGAGGCGATGAGTCGCGGCTATTTACAGAGATGAGCAGGCGGCTTGAGCCTTTCATCAGATATGGCCATCTGCAGTCTCCTTAACGCATAGCATCACACACGATCACTGCCCTCTACTGGGAGAACCCACCCAGACTTCTCACATTAATTATGGATGCCCTTTTTAGTAGATTCCCCCAGTACGTCTGGGCATATGCAAACATTGACATAAGGGGCTACCACCACAAGCTACAGGTTGCTGCTCAGAAACGGGCAACTTCACAGTTGTATCTACATGTAGTAATGGTACGGAAAGATACAAAAACAACTCCTGCTGCCTCGAGCCGAACCAGGCTCCACACAGTAATCTGAAAATTCAGCTGATATTCCGTGCAACAGGGCTGCTGACAAGCACAAATATGTAATGTTCAAGTGAATTTGACACTCAACACTGGCTAGGACATTAAGCCAGACTTCAGTTGACAGCTGGGCCACGGGCAGAGTTAAAAAAGAGAGCAGTCGCTAAGCCATGCAACTCCTGGGTTAGATGGATAAGATGATACGATTGCAGTTCTATGAGAATCTAGTCTCCCCTAATCATTCTGCCAGTCACCCACAAACAAATTATCTACCATAAATAGAGTTCCAGCCTTATATTGATCCCTGATTCTGACAAGCGCTCGACTTATACCGTAGCGGAATGAGACGGGGGGATATTTACCAGGGACAGAGTGGCTCACAGAAGGATGCGCTTCCAATGACCACGCTCGGAAATGACTGGCGAGGGACCGCACGCGGCCTTGGAGCAAAGCCCTAGATCTCGGCGTAAAGAATGTGCTAAACGAGGCGAATTGATAGCCGGGTGTTATCATCCCTTTGTTACTCAGATCCCCCCTCTTATACACCTCGCCACTTCTCGAGTTAGCGTTTTGATGCTCCGACTCGTAATATCAGTGAGACGGCCCCGGGGGCGCGGGTCAGGCGCTGGTGTGTGGCGCAGGGCAGGGGTAGTCTAATTCAATCAGACTGTGTCGGGCGGAGGGAGGCAGCAGACAGGAAGGAAGCAGCTGGGTGAGCGGGTGCGGAAGATGCATGCCGGAGTTGTGACACGTCCCGCCGCAGACAGGCGGGCAGGCTCAGCAACCCCCGAGCCTGGTTTATGATGGAGTCGTCAGGCACACCTTGGCAGGCTGACGTGTGTGTGCGGCAGAAAAACAGCGTCTGCGCCGCAGACGAACAGTAAAACAGTCTACACGAGCAGTTGGCTTAACGCAGAATGAAGACGAGATATACCCGCTTAAGGTTTCATCTCCCTGTTACGTAATATCAGCCTGAACTTGCACAATAGCTTCATAGTAGTCAAGTACGGGAAGCGAACGAGTATAATTTTGAATAGAAGCAAGAAGCGTCCGCAAGGGAAACTGTATGCACAACCCATGTACGATGTGTGTAAAGTGCACGATTAAAACGGGATTATCAAATCTCTGGGCATTAATATAAAAAGTAAGCAAACATGGATCCGGGAACGGCCGGATGCTTTTAGTGGATTAGAGCTTACCATATTTGGTGGGGAGATAAAGCTTGGCAACAAATTTTATATTGGTCATTTATTTTTTATATATTTCTTTCCTGGCCTGTTGGATGGTATTCCCGCTAAGTAAATGTCAACAAAACCCAGCCATCAAGGGAAATCCCGGCCTCACGCAGGAACCTTCTTATCTCCGTTTACAACAAGGTAATAACTCCCAGCAAGAGTGAAGCAATATACTCTAAATGAGGACATATAAATCCACTGGGAAGGCAGGCCCCGCTCCACCGTCTGCCGTCCTGCCATCGCCTGATACTGTATTTTGTCAAAACACCGGGAGAGGTAATGGAAAACTCTCTCACATAATATGACGCACGATGCATCATGCGGCAATGCTAGCATATGCCTCCTCTCCACAGAATTACCTCTTAGTGACAGCAACGACTCTGGAGACTAACAAGAGCCACCTTCAGAAAGCAATACAATCTGCATCGCTGAGGGCAGGCTTAACGAGTTGGGAGGCACTTTGAGTGATCTAAGAGCGACAGATAATTACACACCTCGAGTTGTAAATAAACTGCCTGATTGCGATAGCTTTTAAATAAACAAGAATAAACCCCAGATAATTTGATTATAGAAAATTCCAAAACCGATTTAATGAAACAATTGTTTGTTGATATAAATGTATCTTACCTGGTACGTGTTGTCAAAACTATCATACATGAACCTAGTGATTAACGAAGTTTTCCCCACTGAAATAAGAAAAAGAAAACACATTAGAGACATATAAAACCATCATATATGATGACCGATGAACTTAACCCTACTTAAATAAAAGAGAATCGGGACAGGACATGATGTCAACATGGTAGAGACATTTTGCGAGCAGTGTATTTCGTTTCAGGAAATAAATTCAGCTTCCAAACATTTTATGTTGATAACGATTCTGTTGGATTCATTATCTGATCTTGAAGCCAACAAGTGACAATTTATTGTGATTTATTGACCTCCTTCAGTGTTTTTTGTCACGGAGTTTTTGCACAATGTGCAGCCTTTATCGATCCACAGAAGTCATCTAGACGTGAAGGTTCCAGAGATCCCCTTGCACCGCAAGAAACTAACCGTAAACCATTGGGCATTTGGCAGATGAATGCGGCCTTGATATTCGTGTCTCCAACAAGCACCAAAAACTAAACAATGGACGATAATATTGTTGCATTCCTTTCTTAGATTCGGGAAAGTGAGACAAAGCCTGATACCATACGTTAATGGGGCAACAGGGGGCTATGAATGCTGTCAAGCTTATTGGGACTAATAGCCATGCGGAGCAATCGCATTGGCAAAACACGAACAAAGCATCTAGATCGACTCGTATTGAAATGCTACTGCCCGCAGGATGCAGTAGAAATGTCACTAGCTTTCCAGCAGACGCACAGAGCATTTCTACATCTACATAACCCTAAACTAGATATGCCATGCGAATAGCGTGTATGTTTACAGAATTACTATTTAAATGCATAGCGTCGGGGAATTACCAAGCATTGGGTAATTGAGGAATACAATCAAGTTGACCTGATCTTGATACTAGGAGATTAGTTTATGGAAAGTTTCAAATAAAACGTGGACTAATTGCTCATCTGTTTAAATTAAATGTTTTAATCATGCCCGCATTGGGAAAGTATTACTACAAAAACATGTTCAGAATCTCGGCACTGCATTTAAGAGTTAGTTTTTCTCATGAGAGGAATTCTAAAGCGTCAGAAAAATGGGGAGCGCGAGATTAATGTTGAGTTTAAATAATTAAGCGCTAGTCTCTCTTGCGAGAAAGGTGAACTGGATGTCAACAGGTGATCATACATTGTGGCAGCGCTCCGAGAGTAAATGGGGCACATTACCGAGACACACGGGCGGTTTGCTAGTCATATGATAATCATTGCAGCGCATTTCATGCCTTGTTAGGTCAGGAATCCCCAGTTGAATGCTTCCATGTAACCTTGGGCCAGACTGCACATTACAAACTCGTAGTTTTCATCAGAGCTTTTGAGTAAGGTTGAAAGCTGGAAAAGTGGAGTCACGTCGTAATTGCAGTTACTGGAATTCGCTGCAGATGCTCAAACAACCATTAGCGCAGCGCTGAATTCACTTCACTTTTACAAACGAGCCATTTTAATTTTATAAACTAGTGAAGTTGAACAGCAAACTGAGCTAACCGGTGTTGTAAATAATTGACAATGTACAAATGCATCTATACAAACAAAGCCCATTTTGAGTGAGCGGCTTACTCTTGATCCTCCATCCTTCACTGAGCAATCAGTCACTTGTTAATTTCAATTAATCCTGTGACGGATAGCGACTCTCCTAGGCCGAGCAGTGTCAGGATTACAAGAGTCGCCTCGACGGAATACATCATACAGCTAAATGAGTGATGTATGCGTCCCAAACATGAGCATGATAAGAAGCAGAAATAAAGGTGTTCCTACATCAGAATGCAGACGGTGTCCTAGTCAAGGCAGGCGTTGCTTGCTCATGAATTATGGAGGGACACGGGCCATACATAAGAGACGGTCGGCCCAGACGCACACATGCATCAGTCTGACCGCCACAATCTGCACGCAGATTGCCAAACACCATAATCCAACTTTGATAGTGCAATGATTCTTTTCCGAGAGCTTCAGAAAATACCACCGGGTAATGTAACCGTTGATTAAGAATGTTTTGCGGTAAAATAACCATGATTTTTGCGGACGCTCACTGCATCATTAATCATTTAGAGGGACTAATCCCAGCCAGCCTATAGTATGCTGATATGGACGTATTTTAACACCACTGTTTTTTTTAAATATTACCACATTACCAAGTCGGACACCACATCTATTGTCATCTGCACAGCCGATCACTTATAAGTAAAGAATAGGTGATCGAAGACATTTCTAAGCCAGTTTGCGATAAATAATCGTGACCGGCCCAGCGACAAAATTTTAGGCTACAGAATATGTATCTAATTGATTCCTGTTGCTAGTTTGAATCGTTTTCAACATACATGTCAGAAACACTAGCAATCATCAACGTAAAATCAATCGAACATTGAATGTTAAGCGATGGCTGCTCTTGTAACAGGTGTCTCGAGTAAATTAGTCAATGAATTTACAAAAGATTTGATTTTCCTTTTATATCTGATCGATTGGGTTGTTTAAGAATGCATAGTTGTATGTTCGCGTAAGTGACTGCACTGATTCATCGACTACGATTTGCAACTTGTGAAGGAAACATTGCTCGACCAGTCGTTAACTATCATATAAGAAGAGAGAATTGGCTGCTTTGTTCCAAAGTTGCCTTCATATATATATAACGCGAGCAGACAGTTTTGAGTAGAGGCAGGAAGTGAATGAAACCTGCCATAAACACGACAGAATAATGGGCTAAAAGCAATTTGTGCATGCTAGAGCTACCTGTTGACATACACCGGCAGAGTGGCTGCAGAGAGAGAGAGGGTCTCACTGCTCCGCCGGGACAGCCCATACTAGCCGCCTCAAATGGCCATCCACGAGCAGGCTTTATGGCCGTTCGCCTCCATAGTGCACACGCTGTAAAGGAGTACTCTGGAGATATCAGCAAGTTTGATATACATCTGCAGGACATGAACGGGGGATATACAATATCGTGTGAAAGCTGACAGGAGCTAGCACTCAGAACGGAAAGTCGAGGTGGTGAAATAGAAAAAAAAAGGTGACTGCATGAACGAGGCAATGATAAGAAACTACTGGTGTAAAGCCGTAGAACCTCGAAGCTGATATCTCACTCAGTCTTCAATACTGATGGATCGTAGAACCCGACGTAATTCTGCCCATAAGACAGGCCACCGCCAGGTAATGGTTCTTTACGACTCTGCTAGAATGCAACAGTATGGATGCAGTGACTACGCCCCTGGTTGGCTCTTTTTATTAACCCTAGCACAGAAAAAATCTATAATGCCTTCAGGGTGCACGCATTACGCTCTCAGGCTGAACTAAGAGGTTTCGCTGCTCATTTAAATCTTAACCGTGACCATGCGACATGAGAGAGTGAACCTTAAAGTAATTGAATCAACATTGAATATGGTTATAAAAAAACTGCCACATTACAAGACAAATAGTCATGATGCATACATGTGTGGGAAAATACTATATTCCCGTAGCTATCGTTCAAAAAAATCAGAATTGTCACCGTCATTAATAAACTTCATATTGTGCCAAGAGGTGACTTCTTTCATCACATTCACAACCATTCCAAACCGGTGACATCGAATCATTCAGTGTCACAGGAAGTAAGCTTACATTTCATATGTTGCGGAAATATGTTGTCAGTGTATACAAATCGATACGCAACATTACAGAATTTGTCACTCAACACTTTCTACATTCACAATACGCACACACGGCACGTTGCGCTCGTAAAATTTTAAATCGCATCAATATGCACTCGATCTGCATTGCATGGCTGGCATGCATACACTGTAGGTGCTCTGCTGTGGCGTTACAGAGGCAGCCATCCAGGGGGTGGAGCGTTATCACATATCTGTACACGGACACTCACATTGTAAAGTGAATATGAATTCCGTGGACACATAGTCATTGCTTGCACCATACATCACAAGACGCCTGCATCAAAATCTTCTCGATCAAATTCTCCAGCATAAAATTCCTAGTAGGGCCGCATGTCAGGGACCGACCAAATCAGCCAAACTGTCTGAGATGAATGGGTTAACCATGTGTCCAACATTGTATGGTATTGTGGTAAGGGTGAGACTCGCACTAATCCGCGAAGCGGACGCGCGC